>JAKOOJ010000069.1:0-300177 GCA_022577455.1 Arizona elegans | reverse complement strand
GTCCAGCTGCCTTTCCCCCCCACCCCCCACCCCTCAAATAGCCGGATACAGGATTCACAATTTCATTGTGTCGCAGTAAAAAGAGATGAATTTCGAAATCAGAAAAAGCTTTTATTTTGGCCAAAAGGTTCAGACATGCATTCTGTTTTACATTCTGAACAAAAAGTCCTTCTTTAAGACACGTATCTTTATAGAACAAAAAACAGGAAGTATCTTAGATCTGCCTCTTTAGCTAGCCCCCTCCCTTATTCCTTAGGCAGGAAGCTCCATGTGGGTTCTGCATTTTAACCTAGTACCTCTGCGGTTTGACTTCTTGAACTCTCCAACTGTAGAAAGTGTGTTAATTCTGCGGTTTAACTTTTTGAACCCAGCATTTGTCTCATATTTACTAAAGGACCCTTAGAGATCATTTAGACTGACCCGTATTATTTCACTCTTATAACCAAATTTCACTTTACAGTCTGCCTTATACCCCCCCCCACCCCTTTAAGACTCTATTTTACTTGTTTACAATTGAGTCTTACCTATTACAGAGCTTAATTCAACAATGTAAGCATATAACATTTGACATAATCAATTCAGGATAAGATACATAGTAATGCAAAAGAAGGACAAGTAATACATATGAGTTTCAAATCTTATTCTCTGAAGCATTTTCTCTAATTACCCAGTTGACAGTTGTACATATGTTCCTGCATCAGAAACTTCATTTTCATCAAAGAGATCAGGGTCCAGTTTACAGTCTATAAGGCTTTCCATCAAATCAACTCATTTTTTCAACTCATTTCTTTCACTACTCTCATAGCTAGTTGTCTGAACAAGGAATAAAGGCCAGGCCTGTCACAACAGGAATAACATCTGTCTAATCCAGCCAGGCCCAGACAACTAAGAGAATCACATTTCTGTTGCCTGTAACTTCTGACCCATTTTGAATGCCCGGTCCTTGGCAATCTCTCTGACCACTCCTGACTTATTCACGTAAAACAACAGTCTTCTCCCAAGAATACACACAAACCACCTTCTTGGGCCTTGACCAAGGTCCTTGCAATTTGGTTCATGCTTTCTTGGAACTCCTCTGACAGTTGTTTGAACTGTGTTATGGAGTGTGCCATTCCACCTACACCTGTTCCAACTGCAGTCCCCAGGATTGCTAATAGTGGGACCAAGAGTGGCACCCTCTTTTTGAACATGCCTCTTGAGGTGAACAGGGATTATGTGCTCTTCACTGACAACACCTATTTTGGGGAATGTGGCGTGTTTCCGAGGATCTAGCCCAATAACTCCAACACAGGTTAGGTTTGATTCAAAAGACATTTATTTACATCTTGCTTGTCTCTTACAGGTGAACATCTGGAATGGCGCTGGACCCTTGGACAATAACTTATATACCTGGGGGCGGAGTCAACTTGAGGAGGGGTCAAGGGAAGGGCCAGGTGGGATGGATAGTGTTAACCCTTGACCTGCCATGAGTGCACTGTGTTAGGCATTTATATGTAACAAATCCCCCTCTAAATGCCTAACAGTTGGAGGTGTGTGTGTGTTGCATATGTACACCTAATTTTGAAGTTAAATAAGCGTGTTTGTTCTGTAAGGGTTTGGTCAGGATGTCCGCAGTTTGTTCAACAGTCTCACAATGTATGGCTTTGATGAAACCAATGTTTGATAATTGCCTAACGTGTTTGTGTTTGATATCTATATGTCTTGATCTTTGACCTACAGCGTCCGCCATGGAGATGTCTATAGCCGCTTTATTGTCTTCATGTATAATTATTGGGTAAGCTGGCTCGGTCCAGATATTGGAAAGCAGGTCATCGAACCATGTTAAGTTGTTGGCTGCTTTAGACAGGCAGATGTACTCTGCTTCTGCGGTGGATGTTGCTACCAAATTTTGCTTTCCGATGTACCAATGCACTGGACAGTTATTGATGAAGAATACGTAGCCAGAAGTACTTTTCCTGCTCTTCGAGTCCCCTGCCCAGTCAGCATCTGTGTAACAAGTTAAGATAGGTTCTCTGGAGTTTTCTGGTTCTAGACATAGGCAAGCATCTACGCTGTATTTTAGGTACCTGAGTATTCGTTTTGCTCCCTCCCAGTGATATGTGTTTGGTTTGCTGACATGCCTAGTCAGGTTGACTGCTAGGATAATGTCCGGCCTTGTCCAGTTAGCTATGTATAATAGGGATCCAATGACGGATCTATAGTAAGGTGACCAGATTTTAACATTGGTAAAGAGGGACATTGTGGGCGTGGCTTATTTTGTGGGCGTGGCTAGCTGGTCATGTGACTGGGTGGGTGTGGCTAGCTGGTCATGTGACTGGGTGGGTGTGGCTAGCTGGTCATGTGACCGGGTGGCCATGGCTATGCGTATAGGGTAAGGTGAACAGATTTTAACATTGGTAAGAAGGACACCATTGTGGGCGTGACTTATTGTGTGGGCGTGGCTTGGAGGCCATGTGACTGGGTGGGCGTGGCTAGCTGGTCATGTGACCGGGTGGCCATGGCTATGTGTATAGGGACTACTCAGAGGGCTGAAAAGTCATTTCTGACAGGTCCTCACACTTTTGACTGGTCCTCACACTTATGACCATCCTCACATTTATGCCCGTGCAGTATTCTTAACAACCATGTCACTCATTTCACAACTGCTTCTCTTCACCATGGTGACAAGATAGGGCAAAAACGTAAAATGTGAGGACAGTCGTAAGTTCGAGGACTGGTCAAAAGTGTGAGGACCAGTCAAAAATAACTTTTTCAGCCCTCTGAGTAGTCCATATGCACAAAAGGACTAACCAGAGGGCTGAAAAAAGTCATTTCTGACAGGTCCTCGCACTTTTGACTGGTCCTCACACTTATGACCATCCTCACATTTATGCCCGTGCAGCATTCTTAACAACCATGTCACTCATTTCACAACTGCTTCTCTTCACCATGATGACAAGATAGGGCAAAAATGTAAAATGTGAGGACAGTCATAAATTCGAGGACTGGTCAAAAGTGTGAGGACCAGTCAAAAATAACTTTTTCAGCCCTCTGAGTAGTCCGTATGCATTAAAGGATACAGCAATAGAGAGGGATGAAGGAATGGAAATTAGAGTAGGAGTGAGGGTAAGAGAGGGAGGAAGAGAGGAGGAGAAGGAGAAAGGAAGAGGAAGTAGGGAGGAGAAAAAGAGGGTGGGGGGAAGAGAAAGTAAGAAGGAAAGAAAAGAGAGTGGTGGTAGGTTTGAGGAGAAAGATTGCTGTACAATAAAAAAGATGAAAGGGAAGAAAGCCAACCCCAAGCAAATATAAAGATATTAAGATTAAGAATGAATTGTTAAACTTTAAAGAATAAAAGAGAACAAATATGAATAAATAGCAATAATTAGAAACACACATACAAACATGCAATGTATTTTCTTTGAACAGAATATTTGGCTGGTTCACAAATTTAAACAGCGTTTAGTCATTTCAATTAAATTTACAATTTCTATATTTCCTTTTTGCCATATTTATTCCTCATCTATTTTTTTAAAAAAACAATATTACCCTTCATCCTCATCTCTAATCTTAATCAAATTCAATTTTTCCCTTCTATTCTATATTATACCCCTTCCCATTGTCATCTATTTTTATATCCATCCTCACATTGGTTAATTATGTAATTATGTAATACAGTTGTTTAACACAAATTCAACATTTTAATATAAATCAATTAGTTATATAACTATCTTTTTTGTATATTAATCAATATGAACATGAATATTCCAATTATTTCCATGCAATCCAATTTCTTACAAATCAATTAATTATATTTACCAATAATAATAAACCAAATAATTTCCCCCATATATTCCTCCAAACCACAACTTAACCATTTCTGCTTTCAACACAATATACAATTATTAATAGTATCTCAATTATTACAATTCCCTAGTTAAATAGAGTTTTTTTTCTTTTGTGTTTTAAAATCTTGAACTCTCCTCTTTTGCCCAAAATTTCCCATTGTTTGCAGTTTTGTACCTACCTTTTTTGGTGAGGAAAAAGAAAAAGAAAAAGAAAGAAATCTCTCTCTGCCTCATTTTGTCATGTTGCAGGTTTAGTTTCGCTTTCGCCTTTGTTTTCAGTATAGCTAGGGTGGGGGGAAATCTGCTCCAGGAACTTTTTGCAGCTTTTTGCAGCTAATTAACCTAGCGGAAGCTGTTAACAGGGGCTGTTTTTTCTATTTTTGCAGGCATGGGTCTATTCATTTTTTTTTTAACACTGATCAGCTGTAGGTCGGCCCTTTGAAGCCCCGCGGCAAGAGTTTAAAGAGTTTTTTTTCCCTCTAGCCATCAGCGGGGATTCAGGAGGCAGAATGAAAAATCGGGACTTTTTTAAAACGCCGCGGGACGCGGGACAAATTGCTCAAAAGCGGGACTGTCCCGCTAAAAGCGGGACGTCTGGTCACCTTAATCTATAGAGTGTGTTGTCCTTGAATGGTTCACCTTCGTCGTACATATGTTTTAAGAAGTCAGCCTGCATTGGTGTTTCGCATGGTTTGGCATCCTTCATGTTACATTTGTGCAGGAGTTCCAATATCTTTTCTTTCTGGGAGATTCTGAATCCCTTTTTTGTTTTGTTGATTTGGACCCCTAGGTACTTGTTCACCTTCCCCAATGTCTTTAGTGTGAAGTGTTTCCCTAACCTCTCAGCAAACTCATCGCATTTATGTTTATGTTGGCCAAAATATAATATATCGTCCACGTAAACGAGTACGTACTCAATAGATGCGCCTTCTTTCCTGATGAAGAAGCAGAGCTCAGCAGAGGTGGCTGTGAAACCCATGTCTTTGAGAATTTTTGCTAGGCATTCATACCACCTCTTTCCAGACTGCTTCAGACCATAGAAACTTTTATTCAACAACCAAATATCTCCCTTTTGTGTGTCTTTCCCAGGGGGTGCTTTGACAAAAATTTCTTTATCTAGTTCTGCGTGGAGATAGGCGGTTTGTACGTCAAATTGATATACTTCGAGGTCTAGAATGGGTGCTATTACCAGAGCACTCTTGACGCTTTCAGCCCTAACTGTGGGAGAGTATGTGTCCGTATAGTCATCAGGGTATTTCTGTGCAAATCCCTGCACTACTAGTCTGGCTTTATATAGAGTCTTGTTGCCCTTGAGTTCCTTGATTTTAAAGATCCATTTCGTCCCAATAGGTGCTTTGTCGGTTGGGGCCTTAGAGGGAGTATATACGTTTAGATCTCTCAAGCTGGCCATCTCCTTCTCCATGGCTTGTTCCCACTTAATCCTTTCTTCCTGTGGCAGTTCGAGCACCTCTTCGTATGAGTTGGGTGTTGTCTTGTTTGTGTGTATGGATAGGATGTAATCCTCAAATCTTTTTGGGGTCTTATTCCTATTGGATCTAACGCGTCTGTTTGGTTGTGTCTCTGTGTCATGCTTGTATCTGGCTTCCTTTTTTGTGAGTGTGTCTAGCTTTATGATGGGGTGGTCTTCTTTCCACTCTTTGGTAGTTACCCCTTGGTGTCTGGGTTTGTCTCTCATGTGTTTTGGTTTCTACTGCGCATTTACCTTCTGCGCATGTCTAAGATGGCGTCCCGGCGCTGAATCCCGGATCCTCGGGGGGCGATGCCTCGGCTTGGGGGATTTCGGGGGGGTCATTTTGAACAGCTATGACCCCCCGTTTGGGAAAAAGAGCACCTGGGGACCCCATTGAGAGCTTTGTTAGCTCTCCGGACCACCCCAGCTCCGTGGAGGATGACGTTGAAGCGCCGGCGGGTGAGGGCGTGAATGGATGCGGCCTGCGGGGGCGGTGCTAGCACCGGCGGCTACGGGCGGTCGCGGCGGCGGTGGCAGCCCCCTGACGACGACGACGTTTGAGGCCCCTACAGAGGTTCCCCACGCCCCTGGATGCCTCGAGGAAGATCTAGAGGCAGGGGGCGGCTGGGGGCGTCCGTGGGGAGGCCGATGGCGACGGCGGCGATGGTGGCGGTGGCAGCCGCGGCGGCGGCCGCGGTGATGGCAGCTGGTGTCGGGGCGGCTCCCAACGGCTTGCAGACCGGAATTACAGCATAGGATTCTTCAGCAGCAGTCTTAGACCGAGTCCTGGGAGATTGGAGAGTGTTGGACCCTCGGGGGAAGGGTTACCTCCATGGAGACCCAGAGACCCCCCCCCAACCAGGACGAGCTGGACGGGGGGGGGAATGAAATAGGGCAGCATTATCCATCAGATTGGAAGATTGAGGGATTTGCAGGGGTCGGAAAAGAACTACAAACTTATGCGGTTTGAATTTCCCCTCCCTCTTCCTTCCTTTGGACCGAGTTTAGGCCTATGGGCCTTATTACGGCTACAGCTACCCATCTATCTTGGCCTGCTGAATTATTCCGAATTTTTCCCCTTTTCCATCTAGCTTGTCTGAACTCCCTGCCATGTAAAATCTCTTTGATGTGAATTTACGAACTTAAACCTCCTTCTGAGCAGGATACGTGGACTCCCGGATGCTACTAATCCCAGAAGGGATACTGGTTCTATGGACGTAAGGCCAGTTGGAGGCGGATTATGGCTATCTTCACGCCCGGATTTCCATCAGAGTTTCCATGGGTGGCCTAGGTGAGAGCATGGCTGCCCTAGAAACTTCCGGGGTCGAATGATATACACCTCCTTGCCACTGTCGTGAGAGGACAATGGGCTTGGTGGCCTGACCATGGACTAGAATTTTCCCTATGTTTGTAACATCGGCGGTACCCCCTTCCCTTGGACTTTGGCTCCCCTGATGATGATTATATGTATTCGGTGTCGGAACTCCTCGCCCTGCGAGATTCTCCCCTCTCGCAGGTTTGGCCCTCCACATTATCGAGGGCCTATCTCGATGACGGACTTTGGAGTCCAGAGAGATGGCATGGAGCAAGGAAGAATTTGTGGGTTTTTTTAGGGAATTTTTTAAAGATTTTAAGGGGTTCTGGGAGCGGGGTTTGTAATGATCTTTCTAGAGAAATTGGGAAGAAGACTCTGGGGGATGGGGGGGGAAATCCACCAGGGTCAGAGCCGAGCCCGGCACAGGGTAACGATTTGGGAGGTGCTGGTCGAGGGACTGGGAAAGGGATGGGGGACGATACCTATGAGGTCTGTACCATCAGCACGGTAGATGGGAGGGGCAGATATGGCGGGAGCAGGGGACCATATCATGTGTTGGGGGCTCGCACTCGCTGTTTGAGAGCAATTGCTTGCCCCGGTCCCCATGGCTCCTCTCGGAGACTAGGTGGCTTAGACACTCAGGATCTGGGCCTTCGGCTGATGTTATGCAACGCTAGGTCCGTGGTAAATAAGGCCCCCCTCATTCACAATCTTATACAAGAGGGAGGAGCGGACCTGGCGGGTATTACGGAGACCTGGTTGGGCCCGGAGGGCGGTGTCCCTCTGGCTGAAATGTGCCCACCAGGCTTCATAGCATTCCATCAGCCGAGGGCCCAGGGGAGGGGCGGGGGGGGTGGCGGTTATTATTAACGAGGATCTGGGTCCTAGGGAGACCACTGTGCCTCAGATAGCCGGATGTGAGTCCCTCCTTGTGAGGTGGGGTCGTGGGGTTCAGATGGGCTTGTTGCTTACGTACCTGGCTCCCTGCCGCGTGGCAACAGCCCTACCTGAGCTACTCGACGTGATAGCCACGGTGGCAGTTGATACACCCAGGCTTTTAGTCATGGGTGATTTCAACTTGCCATCCGTTGGTGAAACGTCTGAGATGGCTCAGGAGTTCATGGCTTCCATGACGGCCATGGACCTGACCCAGTTAGTTCATGGCCCTACTCACAGGGGAGGTCACACTCTGGATCTGATTTTTGTCTCTGGCCAGTGGTTGAGTGGTCTTGTTATTGGGGATATAGACGTGGAACTCTTGTCATGGACAGACCACTCACTCCTTCGCCTGGATTTTCGAACCGCTGCCCCCCGCCGCAGGGAGGCGGATCCAATTAGATGGATCCGCCCCAGGCGCCTGATGGATCCTGAGAGGTTCCAGACGGAGCTTGGGCCATTTCCTGAGGTTCTAGCACATGACTCGGCCGAGGAGCTGGTAGCCGCCTGGGACCGGGCGGCTGGTGGGGCCTTGGACCGAGTCGTGCCTTTGCGGCCTCTGACCCGGTGCCGATCCCGCGCGGCTCCTTGGTTCACTGAGGAGCTGAGGGAAATGAAGCGCCGGAAAAGACGCCTGGAGAGCGGTTGGAGGGCCAGTCTCGCTGAATCTGATCGAACACGGGTAAGGTCGCATATTAAGGCCTACCTAGTGGCGATAAAGACGGCAAAGTTTAATTACTTTTCCGCCTCTATTGCGTCATCAGGGAATCGTCCGGCCGCCCTGTTCAGGGTTACCCGCTCCCTGCTTCATCCAGGAGTGCGGGAGGATCCCTTGGAAGGCAGGGCGGAGGATTTCGGACAATACCTGTATGATAAAATCGCTCAGATCCAGCGGGATTTGGACTCTGACTGGGTAGATCAGGGCAGGGTGATGAGGAATAGTCTTGAGAATGTTATCTGGGAGGAGTTTGATGCTGTGACTCCTGATGATGTGGACAGGATTTTGGGGAGACTTAGTGCGGCCACATGTTTACTGGACCCGTGTCCCTCCTGGTTGGTACTGGCTTCCCGGGAGGTTACACGAGGCTGGCTCCAGGGTGTTATCAACGCTTCGTTGAGTGAGGGTTACTTCCCCACCGCCTTGAAAGAGGCGGTGGTGAGGCCTCTCCTCAAGAAGCCGTCCCTGGATCCAGCAATATTGGCCAACTATCGTCCTGTCTCCAACCTTCGCTTTATGGCGAAGGTTGTTGAGAGTGTGGTCGCACGACAGTTTCCGCAATTCCTGGAGGAAACATCTTATCTAGATCCGTTCCAGTCGGGTTTCAGGCCTGGGCACAGCACGGAAACGGCATTGGTCGCGTTGGTTGATGATCTCTGGAGGGCTCGGGACAGGGGTTGTTCCTCTGTTCTGGTCCTATTAGACCTCTCAGCGGCTTTTGATACCATCGACCATGGTATCATGCTGCACCGGCTGGAAGAGTTGGGGGTGGGAGGCACTGTGTTGCGGTGGTTCTCTTCCTTTCTCTCCGACCGGTCGCAGTTTGTGTTGGCAGGGGGGCAGAGGTCGACCTCGAGGCCTCTCATTTGTGGAGTGCCGCAGGGATTGGTCCTCTCGCCCCTTCTGTTCAACATTTATGTGAAGCCGCTGGGTGAGATCATCCGTGGCTTTGGGGTGAGATACCACCAGTACGCTGATGACACCCAGCTGTACATCTCCACCCCAGGCCACCCCAACGATGCCCTTGAAGTGATGTCCCAGTGCCTGGAGGCTGTACGGGTCTGGATGGGGAGGAACAGGCTCAAGCTCAACCCTTCCAAGACTGAGTGGCTGTGGCTCCCGGCATCCCGATATAGTCAGTTGACTCCATCACTGACTATTGGGGGCGAGTCATTGGCCCCCACAGAGAGGGCTCGCAATCTGGGAGTCCTCCTGGATACGCAGCTGTCCTTGGAGGAACATCTGACGGCTGTAACCAGGGGGACCTTTTGTCAGGTTCGCCTGATTCGCCAGTTGCGGCCCTTTCTTGATCGGGATTCCCTGTGCACAGTCACTCACGCCCTCGTCACCTCTCGCCTTGACTACTGCAATGCTCTCTACATGGGGCTCCCCTTGAGGAGCACCCAGAGGCTCCAGCTGGTCCAGAACACAGCAGCGCGGGTAGTGACGGGAGCAGCATGGCGCTCCCATGTAACACCGCTCCTGCGCGAGCTGCACTGGCTCCCGGTGATCTTCCGGGTGCGCTTCAAGGTGCTGGTTATCACCTTCAAAGCGCTCCATGGCATAGGGCCTAGCTATCTTCGAGACCGCCTGCTGCTACCGACGACCTCCCATCGACCCGTGCGCTCCCACAGAGAGGGCCTCCTCAGGGTGCCATTAGCCAGACAGTGTAGGCTGGTGACCCCCAGGGGGAGAGCCTTCTCTGTGGGGGCACCTCACCTCTGGAATCAGCTCCCCCCAGAGATAAGGAGAATCCAGGACCTCAGTGCCTTCCGTCGTGCCCTTAAAACCCATTTATTTAAACAAGCCGGGCTGGCTTAAGATGAAATTTTTAACTGTTTTAAATGTTTTAAACGTTTTAATTGGTAATGAGTTTTAATTGGGCCAAATTTATATATCTTTTAATTGTTTTTTAATATTTGTCTTGCATGTCTTTTTAATTCTGGCTGTACACCGCCCTGAGTCCTCAGGGAGAAGGGCGGTATAGAAATTCAATAATAAATAATAATAATACTGTGTCTTGCTTATCCTCATCCCTTACATTGCTTGTGATTTTGTGTCTGGGGAATACTTCATTGAGGTGTATTTTTGACCAGTTGGTATGTTCGTGAAACACTGCCGTCCTGGATATAATAAATCTATTGTCTTTGTCAATGAACCTGTATCCTTTCGTCCCAGACTCATACCCCATGAATCTCAACCTTCTCGAGACCTTGTCACCTTTGTGTCTCAACTGTTTTGGGATATGCACGTCTGCTGTGACCCCAAATATGTGTAAATGTGCTATTTGAGGTTTTCTGTTGTACATTATTTCATAAGGGGTCTTACCTACTAGACCACAGTCTGTTCAGGGTATAGTTAGAGTACGTTAGTGCCTCAGCCCAGAAAGATTGCCCTAACCCTGCGTCTTCTAGCACGCACCTCATCATGGTCTGCAATACACCGTTTTTTCGTTCCGGCACCCTGTTCTGAAATGCGGAAAACGGCGAAGAAGTAAAATGTAGTACCCCGTGCATCTTTAGCCAATTCGAAAAATCCCTTGATAGGAATTCAGACCCTCTGTCCGTCATTATTTGTTTTATTTTGGTGTTGTGTTGTGTTTCTACCCTTTTGTAAAACTCTCTAAACTTCTGAAATACTTCATTTTTATGGTTGAGCGTATACACAAACCCATAACGACTAAAATTGTCCACTATGGTCAAGAAGAACCTTTTTTTGTATTTTATGGAGGGCTTTATGGGGCCCACTAAGTCCATATGTACTAACTGAAAGACGGATTTGGTGGTGCGTGTGGCCTTCTTTGGTCTGGGTTTGGTCTTGAGCTTGGAACACTTACACACTGAACACTCAAGGTAGTTTTTACAACCCTTTACTTTTAAATCATTAGAACAATCAATCATTTTTTGAATGACTGGAAAACTAACATGGCCCAACTTCCTGTGGAGTAAGTGGGCACAGTCATCATGTATAGGCTTGCCAATAGACAGTTTCCCCTTGTGTGTCGTATCGTGAGTGTGTTTGTCTTTTGCGGTGTCGTCTGTCTTATCCCCCTCTGTCTCCTCAGAGACATCTACCTCACTTTCCTTGCTTTCTAGATGAGCATTTATGCTTGATTGGCGATCCCCTTCGGGTTGGAGATATGTTAGCCCCCCATTGATAATGATCTTGCCAATGTCCTTCTTGTTCTTGGTCATGTAAGCCTTTCCTCCCTTAAATGTAGTCTCGATACCCATATCCTTGCTTAGCTTAAGTGTGGCTAGTATGTTGTGGGGAATTTCGGGTATGAGTAATACCCCCTCTATTTTGCCTATTCCATTTATGTATGTGTCTCCCTTTCCAGTCACTAGGACCCTATCCTGGTTTGCTACCTTGATGTGGTAATTTTCTTCAGTGAATGATGTGAGAAGCTTTCTATCGTAAGTGGTGTGATTGGTGGCTCCTGAATCTATGAGCCATGCATTTCCTTCTCTTATCTGTGTGTGTGTATGTTTGTGATCTCCAAGGCCATACAGTGACCCTGATTGGCTTTCCCTGGAGCTGTCTCTGTGTCCCTTCCTGTCTCTCAGGTTGGGGGATTCCCTGCGTCTGTACCTGTTGTCTGGGGAATGCCTGTCAGAAAACCCTGGCCTTCGGCCTTGTCTGTCCCTGCGGTGGGTGTGATCTCTATCCCTTATGTTCCTGGGGCAGTCCCTCCTATAATGGTTCCTGGAACCGCATAGAAAGCAGTCTGGTGTGTTGTGGTTCCTGGTTTGGAACTCTACCCTTTTTGCTGGTCTGTTATCTCGGCGACAAATGGAGCGGTCTCTTCTTAGGCTATCTTTGGTTATTAGTTTGTTCGTGAGTGTCTCTAGGGTGAGGTGTTCTAGACTGAGGCTGTCTAGTTGTGTTATGAAATTGTCCCAACTAGAGTTGTGGGAATGCGGGTTCAACTGGATACTCTCTGAAGGGCCCTATTCGTTCTCTCTTTGTTCATAACATAGGCTGTGCCTGCATAGCAGAGACATCTCCTTGTAGAACATTCCTGAGGGTTGAGGTAATCTGATAATGAGAAGATGGGCCCCTCGGCTAGCAGCAAATATGATAACATAACCAGAGTTAAGTTTTTTTTTTTATTGCAAAAGTTTTACAATTACATTTTCACCCCTTTCCCCCCCCCTCATCCCACCCCAAACTTCCCAACCTCCCTAACCCTCCCTAACCCTCCCCTCCCCCCGGACTTCCACACAATGTACTCATATCAGGTAAAAAAAACCCCTTAGTATAAAACTTATATAAAACTTGAACCCCTCCCTCCCCCTTATAATTTTTTTATCTTCATTACATTGAAATATTTCTATCTTGATATATCATTTTCAAATAAAAGCTATTTGATACTTCCTAGTTTGATATTTGTTCTGAACATAATCTATCCACTTTTTCCATTCCCATTCATAAGTCTCTTGTGAACAGTCTTTTAAATATGCTGAAATCTTCGCCATCTCTGCAAAACTGGCCATCTTCAAAGTCCATTCCTCGATCGTGGGCAAAACTTCATTCTTCCAGTATTTACCTATCAATAGTCTCGCAGCTGTTATCATGTACAATATCAACTTTGTTTCACCCAAAGTAAAACCCTTAACTATACCCAATAAAAACAATTGTGGAGAAAATTGAATTTTTTTCTTCAAAACATTCTGCATGACCCACCAAATTTTTATCCAAAAAGCCTTAACTTTCCTACAGGTCCACCAAACATGATAATATGTAGCATCTAAACAATCACATCTCCAACATTTTGGCTGAACATTAGGGTACATACACGACAATTTTTTGGGGTCTAAATGCCATCTATAAAACATTTTATAGAAATTTTCCCTCAGATTCTGCGACTGTGTAAATTTAACATTCTGAACCCAAATTTTTTCCCATGTTTCCAACATCACTGGCTCCTCAAAATTTTGTGCCCACTTAATCATACAATCTTTAACTAGTTCAGTTTCTGAATCCCTTTCTAACAAAACATTATAAAGCCTTTTAATATGCATTGGACCTTTCTCTTTTATATGTCTAACCAATTCTTCCTCATGCAACATAATACCAGTTTTTTGGTCCTCTTTCCATCTCAATTGTAATTGATTATATTGTAACCAAGTTAAGTTAATCCCTTCGTCCAACAGTGTCTGTAATGTCTTCAACTGCCATCTGCCCGCATCTGTAAAAAGAACCTCTTTGTATAAAAACCCCCCGAGTGACATTATATTTGTATTCCACATAATATGACCAAGATCCAGCCATAGCGGTATTTTATAATCCCATTTGAATCGGTGCTTCTTCCAAACTCTCATCAAAGAGTCTCTAAGTATATGGCTTTTAAATACTTTATCCACTTTGTTGTCATAAAATAAGTAAGCATGCCATCCAAATTCAAGATCAAAACTTTCTACGTTTAGTATTCCAGTCTTTTTCCTTCCAAACCAATCACTTGCTAAAGTCAAAGCTGCTGCTTCATAATATAACTGTAGGTTTGGAAGTTTAAGACCTCCCCTTTCTGGAACATCTTGCATAATTTTCAATTTCACTCTCGGTTTTTTCTCATTCCAGACAAACTTATTCACTCCAGTTTGCCAGTTTTTCAGTTGTTTTTCACTTTTGAGCATCGGAATCATTTGAAACAAAAAAAGAAATCTTGGCAAAATGTTCATCTTAACTGCTGCTATTCTTCCAAGTAAAGACAGCTGCAGTTTTTTCCAAGTCTCCATATCTTTCTGCACCTCTCGCCACAACACCTCATTAATTATTTAGAAACAATTTCATGTTTGATTCTGCAACCTGAACTCCTAGATATTTTACCTTTGGTACAATCTCAAAACCTGCCCTCCTTTCAAGCTCGTGTTTACGATCTTGTGTCATATTTTTAACTATCATCTTAGTTTTTTTCTGATTCAGTCTAAAACCTGAAACTTTACCATAGTCTTGTATAATGTCCTTCATCTGGATTATTGATTCCATTGGCTGTGTTAGGGTAACGACCAGATCATCTGCAAATGCCTTTATTCTGTAATCCTCTTGCCTTATCATTATACCTTTCAAGATATTAGAGTCCCGTATTGTATTTAACAAGACTTCTAATGTTAAAATAAAAACAATGGAGACAGCGGACATCCCTGTCTTGTTCCTTTTTCAATTTTAAACTCTGTTGTCAAACTTCCATTAATAATAATCTGTGCCTTTTGCTCTTGGTAAATTGCTGAAACCGCCTGTATAAATTGATCCCCAAAGTCCATCTTTTTTAAAGTCTTTAGTAGAAAATTCCAATCCACTCTATCAAAGGCCTTCTCTGCATCCAGGAAAACCAGCACTGCAGGGATCTGTTTATTCTTCTCAAGATATTCCAATAAATCTATTACTTGCCTTACATTGTCCTTCATGTATCTACCCTCGATAAATCCCGCTTGATCATCATGAATCACCTTTTGAATTACTGGCATCAACCTGTTGGCTAATACTTTGGCATAAATTTTATAATCAGTATTCAGAAGAGATATTGGTCTATAATTCTCCGGTTTTTTTGGACCTGCTTGCTCTTTTGGTATCAGAGAAATATAAGCTGTTGTCCATGATGGGGGTATTTTACCCCCTTGTTGAATATTACAAAACAGATCTCTAAGTTGTTCCACCATTTCTGCTTGCAAATTTTTATAATACACTGCAGTCAAGCCATCCGTTCCAGGAGCTTTAGCTATTTTTAATTGTTTGATTGCTACTATTATCTCCTCCTCTGTTATAGGATAATTCATTCTTTCCTTTTGTTGATCAGTAATTTTTGTAACTCTTTTATTATCTAAATATTTTTCTATAAGTCCATTCTGCACATCATCTTTAGCATATAGTTTAGTATAATAGTCCACAAAAGCTTCTTTAATTAATTTTTGTTGAAAAATTTCTTTCCCTCCAATATCAATACTATCAATAGTCCGTGTACTCTGCTTTTTCCTTAATGTGTAGGCCAACCATCTGCCCGGTTTATTGGCATTACAAAATGTATTATGCTTCGCATATTGTAAATTTGTTGCAACTTGTTCCGCCATAAGCATTTGAAATTGGTCTTTCAAAAGTTTTATAACACCACATATTCTTTCATCTGTTGGGTTTTTGATAAGTAACTGTTCTTTATTCTTTATTTCTACTTCCAATTCAGATCTTTTCTTTTGTCGAATCATTCTATGTTTAGAGTTCATATAAATGAGCACCCCTCTCATATTACCTTTGCTCGCATCCCACACAATTTCAATTGGGGTACCTTTATTCAAATTTATTTCAAAAAATTCTTTCAAGTGCTTTTTAAGTTCTATTATATTTTTTTCATATCTGAACAAGTTTTCATTTATTCTCCAAGAACGTCGCTCAGTCTTGCCCATCTCAATTTCTATCCATACAGGGCTATGGTCGGTCAAGGTTCTTGGAAGAATCTTTGTTCTTTTTGTCTTAACAAGTAGATCATCTGACAACAAAATAAAGTCAATCCTAGAGAAGGATCTATGTCTGTCGGAAAAAAAAGTATAATCCAATTCTTTTGGATTATGTATTCTCCAAATATCTTTTAATTCCAAGTCTTCTTTCATATCAAAAAAGGTCTGTGGTAATCTAATCCTAGATTTCGCCAAACTCTTTTTATCTAATTTAGAATCAATTACTCCATTCCAGTCTCCCATAATTAGAATAGATCTATAGTCCCATTGCAGTATTTTAGTATGTAACATTTTATAGAAATAGTCCTGTTGTTGATTGGGAGCATAAATTCCAACCAGAAGAATTTGGCCATTTACTGTAAGCAATTCGATTGCTATAAACCTACCATCTTCATCTGCTTCTATAATTTTAGCTGTTAATCTTTTGTTTACATAAATAACCACACCATTCTTTTTTTGCAAAGTTGAAGATATAAAATGTGTTCCTAATTTAGAATTTATCAAATATTTTTGATCTTGAGTTGTGATATGCGTTTCCTGTAAACAAATTATATCATTATTAAATTGTCTCAAGTATGCAAATAATTTCTTCCTTTTCTGTGCTGAATTCAACCCATTCACGTTCCAAGATAAGCACTTAATTGTCATCTTTATCTTTCTGAAGCATCGAGCAGAATAACCGAATATCTTCCGGAATCTTCGGTCTCGCTCCCCCCATGGCTCCAGTCTCTTGTATAGCACTCTTAGCTCCCTTTTCTTGTCTTTCCTGTTGTTGCTTTTCTTTAAGTTGCTTAGATTTTGCACGAGTTATGTGCTGATCCTTAACTTCGGCCATCCGAACCAGGTCCAAGATTGGAGAAGATTCCAACAAGGGCTCATCCAAGAAACATCCTTCAGCACCCTGCGCTTCCTCTAGCTCTACCTGCTTAGACTGTTCTTGCGGTTCTTGTTGAAGTTGCTTCTTATCACTCTCCTTAATCTCCAGGACTGTAGATGAACGTGGAGATGGTGTTCTTTCTTTAAAAATAGTAGTATAGAAATACTCCGCCTTCTCCACGGTATTCAAACGATGTCTTTCTCCCTTGTATTTCAAAATTATGCCAGTTGGGGCATCCCACCGAAATGGTATCTCTTGTTTTTGCAATTCTTTTACAAGAAAGCCAAAATCTTTTCTTGCTTTCAACATTTTAGGTGGTAGTTCTTTATAAACTCCTATTTGTGCGCCCCCCACTTGCACAGAAGTAAGAAAGGATTTTTGCAGGATATCATTTCTTATTGCTCTATCCGTAAAATATATGACCACATCTCTAGGCAATTGTCTTTGTCTGGCCACCCAAGAATTCACTCTGTAGATTTTATCTATTTTGTAAAAAACCACGTCAGGATTAATTTTTTTTTTTAATAAATTTTTATTAATAATAAAAAGAAAAAACAAAACCAACATAAATACATTAAACAGCATACAAGACAAACAAACATCGATTCAGTCCAATGACTGACTCTTAGAAGTTACTACAACGGTGGGTTATTTTTCATGTTTCTATTTGTATCAATGTCTACAATCACCTGTTTACATGGTTATATATGTATATATATAGTTGATTCCTTATTTACTTCTATGCATTTCTATTAAATAGTCAAAAAATTATCTTTGTATTCCTATTTTTCCCTCCAGCCAGCTGTACCATCTTTGCCATACTAAATAGTAATCAGTATCGTCTTTCTCTTGTATTTCTTTTGTAAGCTTATCTAATTCTGCACATTCTGTAATTTTAGCTATTATTTTGTCTTCTGTGGGTAGCTGTTCAGATTTCCAATGTTGGGCAAATAGTATACGTGCTGCTGTGAGGATATGAATGATCAGGTATTTTATTTCTTTGGTATAGTTTGCTGTGATTATTCCCAATAAGAAGGTTTCCGGTCTCATTTCAAGTTTTTGTTTTGTGATTTCTTCAATCATTGTTTTAATTTGTTGCCAGTATTGTTTTGCCCTTCAGCATAGCCACCAGAGATGATAATATGTCCCTTTCTGTGATTTACATTTCCAGCACATCGGAGATGTATTTGGGAACATTTTGGCTAGGCGCGCCGGCGGGAGGTGCCATCGGTAGAACATTTTGTAAAGGTTTCCTTGTATGGTATGGACAATGTCATCTTATAATTTATCTTCCACAAATTCTCCCACTTATCCAATTCAATAGTATATCCTATGTTTTTGGCCCATGTTATCATATTCTCTTTGACAACCTCCTCTTCCAATTTGTATTTTAATAAGTACTTATTACTTTCACGTCAGGATTAATTTTTAAAAGCACTGCCAGAGCCTCAGCACAGATCTGTCTCAAGTCCTGCCTGTCACCCTCTTTAATTCCTCGAAGCCTTATGGCAAATTCCATTGACCTGAATTGCATCATAACAACTTCGTTTTCAACTCTTTGCATTTTCTCATCAACATCAGAAATTTTATAGTCATTATCTTTCATCTTAACATTGACTTCTGATTTAAGTTCATCCACTTTAGAATCAACTTTAATAATAAATTCTGCGAGGCCAGACGCCACATCTGATATTTTTTTAGTCACCTTGCCATAATCCTGTTTCACCATATTTTAATTTCATTAATTTCCTGCATAATTTCCTGTTGAGATTTATGAAGTTTATCATCTATTTCCTGTTGGGATTTTTGAAATTTATCATCCAAAGCTTTAGAAATAAATTCTTTTAAATTTTCAAAATCCGAATCTTTTTTCTGAGTCTGTATCTGTTGAGCAGGGGGAAGCTGCATTTCATGTTTGTGTGTGGGGGATTCCCCCCCCTGCTATCTTTCCTTCCTGCTTCTTTGAGGCCATCCTGCCACGTAAGCTAGATTTTCTGAAGAGGAAAGTCCCTTTTCCTTTTCCACCTCCACAGAGACTTCTAAAAAAGTCCCCCAGGTTTAATCAAATAAAAACTGGAATAAAGCAGAGTCAGATATTAAAAGAAGAGTTTTTCTTTTTTCCCTCTTCTCGTGTTTCTCTTTATTACAAGTGAAGCAACTTTGTAGCAACTTTGTAACTTTGTAGCAAAGCAAGACGACTTCACAAATCCACTCTCGCTTGCTCATTAACTCTAGCGCTGGGCGCCATATTTTTTTCCCAAATCACTTTCACTCGCTCATATTTTCTCTTGAATTAAAAAGTCAACAAAGCACTAATACTTGCGATTTCCGAGTTGCAGGGTTCAAGTTAGTATTTCCGCTGCTTATTAAGGTTGGTTCCATTCACTTTAAACGTTTGCTGCAGCCGGCTTGTTCTGCTGAAGGCAGAATCGTCCCACGCTGCCCGGAGTCTCAGCAGGTTGGGAGGGAGCCGTGCCTGTTTCCTCCCCAGAAGCAATTCCCTGGGGGCTTACAGGGGCTCAACCTGTACCCTGCTATCTCTCCTCCTTCAATTCTCTGGATTTCGGAGTTTTCAAGCCGCTTCTCGATCGCGAAGCAGCTCTACAGGCGGCGGGGCTGGCAGTCCTTAAAAAGGCACCGTCGTCGCCGAAGGCTAGCAAACCGGAAGTCGCTATTTTTTTTTTTTTAATTTGATTTATATGCCGCCCTTCTCCGAAGACTCAGGGCGGCTTACAATGTGCTCAGCAATAGCCTTCATCCTTTTGTATATTTATACAAAGTCAGCTTATTGCCCCCACAACTGGGTCCTCATTTCACCTACCTTAGAAAGGATGGAAGGCTGAGTCAACCTTGAGCCTTGGCGAGATTCGAACCCTGCAGTAATTGCAGGCAGCTGGTCTTAATAACCAGCTTAATAACAGGGTGCCTTAAACCCCTGTACTACCAAGGCTCTTGCTTTACTACCAAGGCTATTGCTTTACATTCTTGATTAAATTATTTTTCCATTGATATATAATTTTATGGTACTACTCCAAAAAAAAAAAAAAAAGGTGGTGTTATTAGCTAGTTTTAGAAAATACATTTTTCCCAAAAGGTTTCCACAATTTTGGCCACTACTGTCCTTTATGCTCGAAGGAGAAAACTGGGAGGAAATTTGCATAACACTAAACTTACCAGAAATGTGAAAATAGCTATCTTATAATAAGAGACTTCTGTAGCATAATGGCTTAGGACCTGGTTATCTATGGGACCGCCTACTACCACCAATAGCCTCCCACCGGCCAGTACACTCTCATAGAGAGGGACTCCTCCGGGTGCCGTCAGCCAAACAATGTCGGCTGGCAACCCCTAGGGGGAGAGCCTTCTCTGTGGGGGCACCAACCATCTGGAATGAGCTCCCCCCAGAGATACGGAGGATCCCGGATCTGCGCACCTTCCGCCGCGCTGTGAAGACTTTTTTATTCTATCAAGCAGGCTTGGCCTAATCTCCTCCCTCTTTTAATATGTAAATTTTAATCTGTTTTTAAATTATTGGGGTGTTTTAATTTGTCTGGGCCAAAATGATTTAATTTGATTTTAACTGGTTTTTTAAATTTTTTGTATTTATGTATTTTATTGTTTGGCTGTTCACCGCCCTGAGTCCTTCGGGAGTAGGGCGGTATACAAATCAAATAAACCTAAACCTAAACCTAAACCATAACAATGGCAAAGCAATTTTATTTTTTTCTAAAGAGGAGCAACTTTTTCAGTCAGCAGCTTTGTCAAAGTTTGGGCGGGGGAAATCAAAGCAATTAATTATTAAAATTTAGAAAGTCAAGGGTTTATTGACTGTGGAGATTTGAACAGGTACAGGACAGCAGACAATAAAAAAAGTGTGTTAAAGAAGATGCATTCGACCACAGAGTCATATCTACAATCTATACTGTTAGATATAGGTTTATAGATATTAGTATAGATAGTACACTATCTATACTATATTATACTATATATACTAGGGATGACATGATAGCCATGTTCCAATATTTGAGGGGCTGCCACAACCTATTTTCCGAAAGAGCAGAAGGAAAACCAAAAAACAATAGATGTAAATTAATCAAGGAGAAAAGCAACCTCGAACTAAGGAGAAATTTCCTTCGTTAGAACTGTTAGAACAATTAGAACTATTAATCAGTAGAATCACTTGCTTTTTAAAACACTGCAGGTTTTTAACAAGAGTCTGGACAGCCACTTGTCTGGAATGGTATAGGGTACCCTACTTGAGCATGGGGTTGGACTAGAAGACTTCCAATGTCCCCTCCAATTCTGTTATTGTGTTATTTTCATCAGTTTCCTGAATTTCTTCTCTAGCAGAACATTTTTCTCTATCCTTTCCCTTTAACATGCTTGTGAAGAAGGCACAGAAGAGGCTGTACTTCCTGAGAATGCTCAGGAAGATAAATCTATCTCAGCATCTACTTCTGTCCTACTACCGCAGCACCATTGAGAGTGTCCTGACATATGGCATTCTTGCATGGTATGGGAGCAGCTCTGTAGCAGACAAAAAGGCTCTACAGAGAATCATTAAATCTGCCCAGAATATCTTCGGACTCCAGCTACCAGCCCTGGATGACATCTTTGAATCTTGCTGTTTGAGAAAGTTGCATAACATTCTCAGAGACTCTTCCCATCCTGCTTACAATCTTTTTGGACTGTTGCCTTCTGGCAGAAGATATGGAACAATTAAAACTCAGACCACACATTTTCTGAATAGTTTTTATCCCAGAGCTATAATTGCACTCAACAATGAACTAAAGGGCCACCATCAATGAGCGGTTGGACAGCATTACTTGGTTTGTTGTGTGGATGTTTGGGTGGTTTAGGGGTTGGGAATTGCAGTGGGTGGGAGTGTGTTTGGGGATTGTTATGTGTATTGGACCTGGTCTTTGGGTGTTAAGTGAATTTCGTTGTATGGGTATACTGTGTATACACATACAATGACAATAAAGTTGTTGTTATTATTATTATTATTATTATTATTATTATTATTATTATTATTATTATTATTATTATTATAGATGTTTCTTGATTCCTCATTTTCTTATCCATCCACTGTAGTTTCCTTTCATTTGGCACCCATTGATCCAGAATGCTGAGTCCCAGAATCATTTTCCTTTAGTTCAGTTCAGTAGAGATGGCAATAGCTTTGAAATGGCTGTTCTTCTTTTGTCCTTGAATATTGACTGAAGCACCTCCGTGAGATTACAGGAAAATGGCAAGAATTAGAAATGTTTAATGACACGTATAAATTATCCTGTTTTCAGTGTGATAACAAAATTCTACCAGCATGTCCTTGCCTTGGTATTTGCTGTGAAGGAGATCAATGAGAATCCAAAAATCTTGTCCAACGTCACTCTTGGCTTCCATATCCATGACAGCTACTACAATGCAATGATGACCTATCGGACCACTCTAGACCTCCTCTACAAGTCACGGAAATTCATCCCCAACTACAAGTGTGACACCAGGAAAAATCTCATTTCTGTCATTGGGGGACTCAGCTCTGAAACCTCATCCTATATTGCAGACCTTATACAGTTTTACAAGATTCCACAGGTAGCCCGCTTCTTCCTTTCCTTTAATTGCAAGTGTTAATCTATTCATTTCTGCACATTCTAATATTATAGTATATGGGAGTTATTTTATCAATGGTTAGAGAATAAATATGAAAACTAAAAATAAAAAACATAGGAATGAAATATCAAAAATGTATTACAAAGTCAAATAAGCTAAAAGGAGAAATGTTACAATAGTAGATATGTTATATATTAGTATTAATTCAAGCATAGATAAATAATGAACATGGTTCATTTTTAATGGTTAAACCAATGTTAATGGCTATTGCACAAAAAATTTGTACCCAGATGACACACTGTTTAATGAAAGATGAAATCCACAGGTAGGATCTTTGAGAACAGAGGCATGAAAATTCCCTCCTCCTTCCTTTTTTCCAAATGAGGGTGATGAAAAAAAAAAAAGATTATATTCTGAACAATGCCCACATAGCTCACAATGCAGGGGTGAAATCCAGCAGGTTCTGGAGAACCAGTAGCAGAGATTTTGAGCAGTTCGGAGAACCGGCAGCGGAAATTTTGAGTAGTTCGGAGAACCGGTAAATACCACCTTTGGCTGGCCCCAAAGTGGGTTGGGAATGGGGATTTTGCAGTATCCTTCCCCTGCCATGCCCACCAAGCCATGCCTACCAAGCCACATCACGCCCACCAAGCCAGTAGTAGTTTTACTACAGAACCGGTAGTAAAAAAAATTTGATTTCATCACTGCCACAATGTGACCAAATTTGTCAAGAAATATACTTTTCCGAATAGAAAAAGAGAAAGTGATGATGATGGTGATGATGGTGATGATGATGATAGTACATAATAGGTATTTATGTTCTTTTAGCTCACATATGGGTCATTTGCCCCAAAGGATATTCATAGTGCTCAAATTCCCATCTATTACTCCATGGTTCCGAATGAGTCTTCACAATACATTGGAATTATCCGACTGCTTCAACATTTTGAGTGGAGATGGGTTGGGCTCTTTGCTATTGATAATAGACACGGAGAATATTTTCTGGAGACCATGGAGTCTCTCTTTTCCCAGCATGGAATCTGCTCTGCTTGTACACAAAGAATTCCCTATTTAACCCACTGGGACAATTTATCTGAAATGTGCCTTATAGGGGAAAATATTTACAAGCACATAGCTGATGAGAAGATCAATACCTTTATCATCTGTGGAGAAACGTTGACAATTGCATGGATCATTAATACTGTATTCACGTTTGATCCTAGACACGAGCAGAGTTCCTTGGGAAAGGTGTGGATCATGACTGCCCAGATTGTCTATTTGTTAACGGGCATGCAAACAAGGTGGGATCGGCAGTGTTTGGACGGTGCCATTTTTTTTACAATTCACTCCAAAGACATTCCAGGGTTCAAGGAATTCCTGAAGTTCATAAAACCTCCTTGGATTCAAGAAGATAGATTTTTTCCACTTTTCTGGGAACAAGTATTTGATTGTTCATTGCCAACTCATACTTTGACCCTTCCGGACAGTGAAATTTGTACTGGAAAGGAGAGGATGAAGGACATTCCTAGAGCTCTTTTTGAGATGGAAATGTCCGGGCACAGCTATAGTATCTATAATGCAGTCTATGTATTGGCTCAAGATTTACATACTATTTCCATACTTCCATCTAACTACAGGCATTTTTTGAGGCATAAATTATCAGCACATCAAGATTCACAACCATGGCAGGTGATTTATGTGCTACAAATACTTTGCACTAGGTCATAGTAAAGTTAGGGTGCACGATTCAAGCAGGGAAGAAGCAGATATTAATGTCCATTGATTGTATTTATCTTTATTTGCATCTTTGTATTGATAGAAATGATGTTTGTAGAAGTAGAGCTGGTTTGATGGACTACAGTGAACAGTCAGATTCCCAGGAAGAAGGGAACACATTCCAGAAAGTTGAGGGAGATAAGAGACACACAGCCCGGATATTTAAAAAAAAGATACAAAGGAATTAGAATAGCCATACTTTGAATCTCTCGGGTTATATCTGTTAGGATAAGAATAGTAAGGGTTTAGAAATCAGGAAAGATTCTGTCTATTGAGTGTAAGCAAATAAACTGAATTCAGCTGAATTTTTCTATGTTGTTGTTGGGTTTAAGTTCACAGTAATAGGTTTTCCATTTTATTCCTTGGACATCTTCAGGATGCAAGGATTAAAACTTGAATGAACCAAGACAGTGATCCCCAACCTTTCTGGCTCCATGGATTGGCAGTGGGTGCAGCGGTGGCAGTGGCAGAAGGGGAGATGGTTTTGTGTGCACAACCTGTGCACACAATCCTGTGCATGTGCAGATGAAGTTTTGTGTGCTTGCCCACCGCTTGCCCAGCCCAGTTCCCAACAGGTTGTGGACTAATACACAGACCAGGGCTTGGAGACCCCTGAACACATCTTCTGGTTTTCAAAGCCCTATATCCGTGATTGTGAACGGTGGGCATGTGAGCTCAGCTCCAGGCACACATGTGCGTGCCAGCCAACTGATTTTTGGGCCTTCTGGGCCCATCAGAAGTAGGGAAACAGGCTGTTTCCTGCCTCCGGAGGGCTTCGGGGTGTGTGGGGAAGGCCCGTTTTTCTCTCTCCCCAGGCTCCAGAGCCTTTCTAGGAGTCTGGGGAGGGCAAAAACGGCCTTCCCCACCCCCCTGGAGGCCGTCCGGAGGCTGGAAATGGCCTGTTTGGGCCCAGAAGTTGGCAAATGGGCCATTTTTGTCCTCTGGAAGGCCTCCATGGGGGTGGGGAGGCTATTTTCGCCCTCCCTAGTCTCCTAGAAAGGCTCTGGAGCCTGGAGACCGCAAAAAACAGGCCTTCCGGTCTCACCAGAAGTTGGTAAATGGGACATTTCTGGCCTCTGGATGGCCTCTGGAGCGTGGAGAAGGCCATTTTTGCCCTCCCCAGACTCTTAGAAAGGCTCTGGAGCTTGGAGAGAGAGAAAAACGGGCCTACTGGGCCATCACGTGCCAGGAACATGGGCAGCATGGGGAGGTCGCACACACATGCAAGGGGCAGGGTGCATAGAACTATGGGTGTGGGCACAGGTGCACGTGATACCACCCCCCATGCTCCCCCCCCCTCCTGGCATGCAATGGCAAAAAGGTTAGCCATCACTGCCCTATATCTATTCAGGAATTTCACCTATTGATGAAGATAGTAAATGAATGCTCCTTAGCTGTTGTTCAGTCCTTAACACATCCTTACCAGCCTTATATCTATGAGAATAACATGAAATGAAAATAGATGGGAAGTGAGGAGCAGGTTTGAAAATTGTTTCTCCAGTTTTTTATACGCCTCTTCCTGGGACTGGGATCAAGGGGTTGTGCTAGCCTAGAATCCATTTTACCTTTTATTTGACTATTCCTTAAATTGAAGTATTGAAACCTTCTTATTATGCTACCCTGTCAGGGTTCCGATGGATACCCTAATTAAACCATGAGCATTGAGCCGAGCTTCAAAAGAAATCCAGTCATTTTTTAGGAGCTTAATGCCAGCACATTCCAAGTGAGGCCAACTCTGACCCCATGTAATTTATGACCCAATCTTGACCCTGTTTCCCCCCTTCCCCCAGGGTGTGTCATCAGTCACATTCACCAATGGAACGATTTTGTGGGTTGTAGAGATCACTCCTCTCTGGCCGCTGTAGATAACCCTGGGAGACAGCCTTGAGAGAGATGTGTCTGGAATGTGTTTTTGGCAGCTGTGCTGCTTTGCCAGTTTCCCATCCCCCTTACCTATGGCAACTCGAGAGCAGGCAAGGGATGTTTTGCGAGTTGACAGTACCCCCTATGTTGAGGGCAGTAAACAGTTTCTCAACATGTTGGACAAATAGATTGTCTATGTTTTCAGAGTTTCTCCCTCAAAAGTATAGTACTTCTATGACAAAATTACTATATTTTCCTATTTTATTCATCCCAATAATCTAGCTCCACTGATTTCTGAAAGGCATGAAATTCAATAATTCTCTTGGAGAGACCTTGACTTTTTATGATCAAAAGAAGATGGAGGGTGGATTTGATATTATAAATATAGCTGTCTTTCCCAATTCCACTTACCAGAGAGTACAGGTTGGAAGAGTGAACCCTAATGCTCTCAAAGGAAAGGAATTAGACATAAATGAGGGCACGATAGTTTGACACAGATCGTTTAACCAGGTATGGATGCATGGAATTGTATGGCCATTGTAAGATGGGTTTATTTGGTTGGGATATTTAGTGTTTTTCTTCCAGACAACTTATAAAAATCAAGAAGAACATTCTTTCAACTTTTACTGTTAAAAACTAAGACAAATATATTTTTTGCACATTACTTATTATACTTTCCTTAAAAATTGAAAAAAAATGTGAAAGAAAAACACATGTATTTAAGTGACTACATTACCATGTTTGAGTGAAGAGACATCAGTGCTTTGATTTAAATGGAATTTGATTGACTCAATTTTTCTCATTCAATGAATTGAATTAATGAAATATCCCATATTGAAATCCTGATAATTGAAAAACCTGGAAATCCAGATCAGATATGCTCACAAATTCAAATTAAATTTCCAATTAAAATGAACCCAACTGTATTTTCAAATAAATTGATTTTTGATCCTTTTGTTAATCCTTTGATTAGTATATTCCTTTTAATATAATAGAGCATTTTATTTACAGTGTAATAACTAATTTTTCTTCAAAATAATACATCTTCATCTTCCAACATTTAATATTGATAATTAGGTCCTTCCGGTTTCTCTGTGCAATGACTATTGTCACCTTGGTTATCAGAAGAGGAAGAATGAAGGGAAAAAATTCTGCTGCTATGATTGTGTTCCATGTCCAGAGGGGAAAATCTCCAAAGAGATGGGTAAGTTGACAAAGTACTCTGATTTTTTTTTGTTATAGAGATGAAGTTGAAATTTCAGACAGACTTCCACAGAAATCACTTAATACCTTCAGCTAATCTTTTTTTTGTTCAGGTTGTGCATTCATGTCATTTTACAGTGGTTCCTCAGTACTCAGCATTAATTTGTTCAAGATATAATGAGAACCAAAAATGAAGGTCTAGGACTGTGATGGCGAACTTATGGCACGCATGCCACAGGTGGCACATGGAGCCATATCAGTGGGCATATGAGTGTTGCCCTAGCTCAGCTCCAGCGCACATGTGCGTGCCGGCCAGCTGATTCTCGGGCCTTCTGGTCCAACTGGAAGTCAGGAAATGAGCTGTTTCCGGCCTCCGGAGGGCCTCCAGGGGTGGTGGGGAAGGCTGTTTTCGCCCTCCCCAGGCTCCTAGAAAGCCTCTGGAGCCTGGGGAGGGCAAAAAATGGGCAGGCCCACTGTGCCATCGCATGCCAAAAGCAGGGGGGAGCATGGGGGGGTTGCATGCACATGCGCAGGAGGGTGGGCACATTGAATTATGGATGTGGGCATGCATGCCTGTGACCCCTCACGCTCTCCCCACTTTTGGTACGTGACGGCAAAAAAGTTAGCCATCGCTGGTCTAGGACAACTCGGCACAGCCATCTCAGTGCAGCCAACTCACAGTGGGACATTTTGCCTTAGCCAATTTGCTACAGGACAAGCCACCGCAGGACAAGAGTTACATTTATATAAAAGAAATGGTGGAATTGAATCATTAAAGAAAGGATGCCAAAGGAGGGACAAAATGAAATGTGAATGACCAAAATTAAATTATTTTAAAAATTATTTTAAATACTTACTTTGAATTGCTGAATTGTCCCGTGGCGAGTTGTGACACAGTGAGTATGCCATGGAAAGTTGTCGCACCATGAATTTGCCATGGTGAGTTGGCCACGCTCAGTTGACCATCGCAAGTTGGGTGAGTTGGCTGCGTCAAGTTGTCCCATTCTACAAAAACAATGAGTACCAAACAATTTTCCCCCACAATGAATAATATAGTGAGTCACAATGCAGACAAAACTGACTAGTTCCAGCTTGTGTGTTGAGTACTGAACATACAATGAATACCGGGACAAACTTTTCCTGTCAAAATGCCAAATTCAAAGAGTTTCAAAGCAGTTGAGTACCAAAGTATCACTGTATTTGGAAGTGGAACGAGGCAATGAAGAAGTTCATTGAAAATTATATGATTCTAAGTATGGCATTAATTCTCTGTCTCATGAATCTAAATTGGCATCTTTTTTTTTCTTTTTAGACAGTCTGACTTACTTTCAGTGCTCTGAAAATCAACACACAAATCATTACAAAGTTGGATGCATCATGAAAAAATTATTTGCTTGTCTTATAAAGAATCTTTAGGACTCAGTTTAGTCACTGTTGCTATTTTATTTTTCCTGATTACAACACATATCTTTTTCTTTTTTCAATTTCAGATATGGTAGCTTGTGTCCAATGTCCAGAAGATCAGTATCCAAATCAAGGAAAAAATGGATGTTGCCTGAAAAGGATAAACTTTCTGTCTTATAAAGAACCTTTAGGGTATAGTTTAGCTTGTCTTGCTGCTGTGTTTTCCCTCATTACAATATGGGTGCTGGGAACTTTTATGAAGCACAAAGACAGTCCGATTGTCAAAGCCAATAACCGGGATCTGACCTATATTCTCCTCGTCTCCCTTCTGTTCTGCTTCCTCTGCCCTTTGCTCTTTATTGGACAACCTGGGAGAGTCACCTGTCTCCTCAGACAGTCTGCATTTGGCCTCACCTTCTCATTGTGCATCTCCTGTGTGTTGGCCAAAACCATCCTTGTTTCTCTTGCCTTCAAGGCCACCAAGCCAGGATCTCGGATGAGGACATGGGTGGGGAAAAGACTGGCTGTTTCTATTGTCCTTCTCTGCTCTTTACTCCAAGCAAGCAACTGTATTGTTTGGTTATCCACCTCTCCCCCATTCCCAGAATTAGACATACATTCAACAACTGAAGAAATGGTCCTACAATGTAATGAGGGGTCAGTTGTTATGTTTTATTGTGTCCTGAACTATATGGCCCTCCTTTCACTTGCCAGCTTCATTGTGGCTTTCCAGGCTCGTAAACTGCCTGATAGCTTTAATGAAGCCAAGTTCATCACCTTCAGCATGTTGGCTTTCTGCAGTGTGTGGGTCTCCTTTGTGCCAACATACCTGAGTACTAGGGGAAAAGCCATGGTGGCTGTGGAGATCTTCTCTATCTTGTCCTCTAGTGCTGGGCTTCTATGTTGCATCTTTTTCCCCAAGTGTTACGTTATTGTATTCAGGTCTGATTTAAATAACAGGGAGCAACTGATAAGAAGATGTGTTTAAACACTTTTTCTTTTCTTTTTTTTTCCTTTTTGTTATGTTTTTAAGTTGAGAGGAGAAACATCAAAATTCAAATATATGTTTAAGTTATTCCGATAGGTGTAGTTTTACCATTCTGATTTACTTGGAAATCTGGATTTATGGGAAATCCTGTTCTCTGTTCCAACAACTTCCAAGGGAGGCTCACAGACCTTAGTGGGGGAATATGTTTTGAGGAAAGCCAGAGACCAGCTAGTCTCAAGTCAATCAATGAAAGTTTTCTAAGCATCCATATAAATTGTCTGAAATGATACAATTGCATTTAAATAAGTATCAAATTTAAATGTAAGTACAGAGGTAGGGGATGTGGTAGCTCAGTGGCTAAAACGCTGAGCTTGTCGATCGAAAGGTCAGCAATTCAGCTGTTCGAATCCCTAGTACCGCATAACAGGGTGAGTTCCCATTACTTGTTCCAGCTTCTGCCAACCTAGCAATTCGAAATCACATAAAAATGCAAGTAGGAAAATAGGGACCACCTTTGATGGGAAGGTAACAGTGCTCCATGTACCTTTGGCGTTTAGTCATGCTGGCCGCATGACCACAGAGATGTCTTCGGACAGCGCTGGATCTTCAGCTTTGAAACAAAGATGAGCACTGCCCCCTGGAGTTGGGAACAACTAGCCATAGTTAGTTGTTTCCCTTGTTGCATCTGAACCATTGTCACGCTCCTGAAACTCTGCCACTTTTATTCTGAGGTATCTTGCAACTGAGTGTCTATGTGTGTTTGTGTCTGAGATATGACAGATGGCAAGATCAAATCAAACCAAATATGCAAAAGACTCTCCAAAATTTCAAAGTTTTCAAAGGCCAACAAAACAGAAGGCCGTTCTACAGTTTTGGCTCTGCAATTTTCTCTCCTTGCTTCAGCTCTCCAAACCTCCTTAAAACAAGGGATGGTCAACAATCTCTCTCTCTGATATAATTGGTTGAGGCAAGATTGTCCATATCTATCTGGAAGCCATTTCATGGAGAGCATTACAGGTGCCTAAAATTGTGCCTAAAATTGGTTGTGGAAATCAGTTAGTGATCCATGCAAAACTTGTATTATGTTGTCAGGAACCTGAAAGTATACAGGTTGTGCATTTTGAACTCACTGCAGTTTTAAAGCCCCAACTAGAACTGAGTTGATATGTTTTGAACAATCGTTCATTTGAGTGAGTGAAATTTCCATGCAATATTAGCCACTGTTGGATGTATCTTCCATGAATTTGTCAAATGCCTGTTAAAGTCATCCCAACTGACAATCATCTTTATATTTTGTGCTGGTGAAAGTGTACAATAACTGTCCTGTGGCTTGGATAGATGTAGGAAAGGATAACTATTGTGTTATTGTTATAGAGCCGAGGTGCCACAGTGGTTAGAGTGCTGTACTGCAGCTACTTCAGCTGACTGCTAGTTCAGCAGATCAGCAGATCAAATCTCATCGGCTGAAGGTTGACTCAGCCTTCCATCCTTCCGAGGTGGGTAAAATGAGGACCCAGATTGTTGGGGGCAATATGCTATTTAGTATACTGTCGATTGTTGTAAGCCGCCCAGAGTCCTCGGAGAGTGGGCGGCATAGAAATATAATAAATATAATAAATAAATAAATAAATAAATACATAAATCAATCAATCAATCAATCAATTTCATTAATTTATGGTCGTAATTCTACTCTGAGCACCTTCAAACCAAACCACTGTTTGTGAACTCCATGTAAGTTTTTTCAGATGAATGGGAAAGTTGGGAGATAGATGGGGAGATAGAGATTTAAAAAAATTAGGTGATAAATGAGTCGGTGTGAACATTCCTCATTGCTCTTGGTGTTTTCTCATTGAACTTTTTCCAGTTCACTGTCCTCATTCCTCATCTGCATTCAGCCCTATATTGCCTCCTTGTAGAAGCAGATCTTTCAAAATAAAAATGTCAGCATTCCAGAACAACCCAACTTCAATGGAAAACTCCGAGATAGGCATCATCTCAAATCTTCCATTTATTAGAGTAGGTATACTGGCACATCTGGGAAAACCCAAATCTGAGAGTTCCATGTTTTCCCTCAGTAAATCAAAACCCCAAATCCAGCCCCTGCACTCATCAGTCCATCACATGGCCCAATCACCATCCATCCCAAGTTGAGCCACCACTGCAACCACTCCTCCTCCAGATGCAGGAACACCATGACCTTGACCGAAAAGTAGAATGCTATTATGTCTAACTACAATCTCTCTACTAAATCCCCCCTCCTACTTTCCCAAGCGCAAGAAGGTGGCAGCATGGAAGCTTCTGGTGTTAATATGGCTTCCCAAGCTGACAAAAGAGACACAAATGAATAATTTTTAAGTCTTTGTTTTTATTAAGTGCTCCTTGGAATTCAACTCAGGTCTCAGCACAATAATGTAAAATTTGGGGAAAAATATACAACCCAGTAGTCCAAAAGTGGAAGCTAAAATGGAGAAGATCTCCACAGCTACCATATACTTCCCTTTGATGCTCAGATAGGCTGGAATGAAGGAAAACCAAACAGCACAAAAAATCAGCATGCTGAAGGTGATAAACTTGGCTTCATTGAAGTTATCCGGCATCTTCCTAGTTTGGAAAGCCACCATGAAACTGATGATGGACAAAAGGCCCAAGCAACCCAAGACAAGATAAAACATGTTGGAAGAACCTTCGTTGCATTCGGCTATAATTTCAGTGATTAGAGTGTTATGGTCCAGATCTGGGAAAGGAGGAGAGATGACCAACCATACTACACAGATAGTTGCTTGAAAAAGGGAGCAAGAAAGAATGATACATCTGCCCAATTTTTTCCCATCCACTTTCTCAGGCTGGACCCTGGTTTGGTGGCCATGAAAGCCACAATGACTGTGATGTTTTTGGCCAAGATGCAAGAAACCACTGCTGAGAAGACGAAGCCAAAAGCTGCTTGCTGGAATAGACAGGTTATTGTCCCGGGTTGTCCAATAAATAAAAAAGAGCAGAGAAAACAAAGAAGGAGGAATCCAAGGAGGGTGTAAGTGAGTTCTCTATTGTTTGCTTTGACAATTGGAGTATCTCTGTGCTTGATGAAAATTCCTAGCAAGAAAAGTATGAGAAGGGAAAAAAAATAGAGCAAGAAATGCTAAACAAGCTCCTAGGGGATCTTGATAAGATAGGAAAATTATAGTTTTGAGAACGCAGTGGTCATGCTGTCTGCTTGGATATTGATCCTCTGGACATTTGAAGCAGTCATTCATATCTGAGGAAAACAACAAGAAATCATACATTTTCTGGCTTCTTCCTCCATTGGCTGGTCCTTCATCAACCCAAACATTTGCTATACAGACTTACAACAGTTCATTTAATGATTGCTCAAAGTTACAATGGCACTGAAAAAAGTGACTTGTGACAGTTTTTCACATTTAATGACGTTTGGAGCATCCTCATGGTCATGTAAGGGACACGGTGGCTCAGTGGCTAAGACACTGAACTTGTCGATCAGAAGGTCGGCAGTTCAGCGGTTCAAATCCCATTCTTCATATGTTTTAGTCTCCAGTCCCCTAATCATCCCGGTTGAAAACTTATAAAGAAGTAGGCATTTTTTTTTGGAAGAGTAGAAAGGGGAGGCTATCTATATTTAGAAATTGCATACCTTTCTGGTTTGAAATTTTCCCTTCTGGGCATGGAACACAGTTGAAACAACAAAATTTCTCTCCTTCTTTCTTTTCTTTCCAAAAACCAGGAAGACAGGAAGGGTTGCACACAGAAACAGGCCGTATCTATCCATAGAAAGAAAAGGGATTTCAGGACTGGCCAATGGTGAAGAAGAATAGTATTCCATTTTTTAGTTATTCAGTAGCTCTTTGATGCAACCTTCAGACAGTTATTATCAGCTGAGCAAATATACAGTAGCTACAGATGGAACTAGATCAGAGGTGGGATTCAGCTGGTTCTGTCTGGTTCAGGAGAGCCAGTAGTGGCAACTGTGGGAGGCTCCGCCCACCCACCCGGACATAATGCATGAGTACTGCACATGTGCCAAAGGCTATGCACATGCACAAAGGTCGTGCGCGAACATGCTTACATTTGTGAACCGGTAGGGAAAGTAAGTGAATCCCACCTCTGAAATAGATATACAAACCATTCTATGATTTTTAGCACATAATTTCTATACTTTATTCTAATATTCTATTCTGGCTAATAAAATTAAGATCCAAAAGAAAAGATGGCCGCCCCTAGGGCTGACATCTACTATACTTCACCTGGTTAAATCCTGGGTGCCAAACAATCTTATCCTCATCTATAGTTAAATATCTCCCATCAGAAATGTAAGGATTTACCCGTCCAATTTTAAGCCTGTGGAAGGAGTTGTTTGGGAAGACAACCAAGTTAGTAATTTCAAGACCAGTTGGCATTTCTCCATGTTTATCCAGGAATATAGTATCTCCAGCAGAATTGTTGAATGTAAGATCTTGAAGAAATTGATGAAGCTAGTTATAAGCAGGGGAAAAAGTTTAGTTCACCTTTGGTTTTTTGTGTGGCAGGGGTTTTTTTTCCTTTAAAAATATATATATAACATAGATACCTTCTTTATTGTTGTTGATATTCTGTACATTGTAAGATGCAGTAATCTTCACATGAATTAATTGTGGATTAAACTTTTATTTCTCAGAGACCAGATTAAGTTCCCACATTACATTCTGTAGGTCCATGAAAGGTAACCTGCTATTGTGCTATTGGACTTCAGTACTTTTGAAGCAGAGGTGGTATTCAGCTGGTTCAAACTGGTTTGGTCGAACTGGTAGCACCGACAATCAGTTGGCCCTACCCACCTGCCCCGTTTTATCCTGTCCTTTATAACCTGCTATTGTGCTATTGGACTTCAGTACTTTTGAAGCAGAGGTGGTATTCAGCTGGTTCGAACTGGTTTGGGCAAACTGGTAGTGCCGACAATCAGTTGGCCCTACCCACCTGCCCCATTTTATCCTGTCCTGCTTTGTAACTCATCTCAATTGTGCAGCACATCTTATTTCCCCCCCCCTCGCTGTTCTAGTTACCATTGCTGACTTGGAAGGTAAACAGCTGAGCTTCTAAATGCTCTAATTTTAGCGCTGCTCACCAAACCAGTTGTTAAACTGGCAGCATTCCACCACTGTTTTGAAGACAAGTCGGGGTCCTACATGATTAAACTTTGGAACAAAACTCAGAGAAACCTGATTTACTTGAACCCTTGGAAGCACATTGGGTGACTGAGGGTGTGCGTCAGCCTGAGCAACATCATAGAGCTGCTGTTGTTAGGATAAACTGGTGGAAGGGACATTATGTTACCGTTAGCTTCTGAATGGGACCGTGTGCTGAGATAGGAAGTTCAAAGGACAATCTAAGAAAATGGGACTTCCCTGTAGAAGACACTCTTTGTGAATGTGGAGAAGAACCATCCATCTCACATATGTTATGCTGCATATAATGTCCTTTAACAGGTATGGAGGAAGACCTTATGCTGGCAAAAGAAAATACTGTCATTGTGGCCTGATACTGGGAGAATGTCATTTATTTTTAATCCTATTTATTTTACATATTTTTTACACATGCTATATTTCTACAACCTGTTTTATACCTATTGTGCTTGCTCAGTGTTGAATGTTTTATGTCTATAATTTGAAGGTGCATCTGACCTGAATAAAAAAAAGCCTCTGAATAAAGGATACAACAGACAACCAATAAATTATTAATATAAAAAGTAAGCACTGTAAATCTACATCCACTATTCATATCTTACAGAAGAGTTCTATAAGAATAAATTATTTTCAGTTCCTATGGAGATTACATCATCTCATCCTTGATATGGATGACTAGAGGTGACATGATAGCAGTGTTCCAATATATGACACCTGAAGGCAAGACAAGCAATGGATGGAATAGAATAGAATAGAATAGAATAGAATAGAATAGAATAGAATAGAATAGAATAGAATAGAATAGAATAGAATAGAATAGAATAGAATAATAGAGTTGGAAGGGACCTTGAAGGTCTTTTAGTCAACCCCCTCCTTAGGCAGGAGAGTTCTACTTCACTTCAGACAAATGGTTATCTAATCTTTTCTTAAAAACTTCCAGTGTTGGAGCATTTACAACTTCTGGAGGCAAGTTGTTCCACTGATGAATTGTTCTAACTGTCAGGAAATTTCTCCTTAGTTCTAGGTTACTTCTCTCCTTGATTAGTTTTCACCCATTGCTTCTTGTCCTGCCCTCAGGTGCTTTGGAGAAAAGCTTGAATCCCTCTTCTTTGTGGCAGCCCCTTAGATTTTGGAACCAAAAATAGAAGCCAATCAAGAACAGAACCAACTTAGAACTAAGGAGAAGTTGCCTGACAGTAAGAACAATCAACCAGTGGAATAGCTTTGCCTTCAGAAATTATGGGTGCTCCAACACTAGAGGCTTTTAAGAAAGGATTTGGCAACCATTAGTCTAAAATGGCATAGGGTTTCCTGCTTGAGCAGGAGGTTGGATTAGAAGATCTCCATCTCTGTTATTTTGTTATTCCGATATCTTAAGGTAAAGGTTCCCCCACAAATGTGTGCTAGTTATTTCTGGCTCTAGGGGCGGTGCTCATCTCCATTTCAAGAGCCAGCACTGTCCGAAGATGTCTCCATGGTCATGTGGCCGGCATGACTAAATGCCAAAGACACATGGAGCACTGTTACCTTCCCACCAAAGGTGGTCCCTATTTTTCTACTTGCATTTTTTTGTGTTTTTGAATTGCTAGGTTGGCAGAAGCTGGGACAAGTAATGGGAGCTCACTCCATTACTCGGCGCTAGGGATTCGAAACGCTGAACTGCCGATCTTCTGATCGACAAGCTCAGCATCTTAGCCACAGAGCCACTGCATCCCTTCTGATATCTTAGTACCACTTAATTAATTCAACAGAAGAAAAATTACCTGCCAGGGCTTTAGTTTCTGAAGACTAAAATCTTGGTGAACCATCTTTGTTTTCCTTTTCAGCTGAGGTGAAGAGATTTTATGTAGAGCATGTGCCGCAGCATAGATGGCATTATAAATACTGTAACTATGAGCAGCCATGGCCATTTCAAAAAAGGAACCAGGAAGACACTCCAGCTTTTCCTCTCCAGTACATGTCTTGTTGACCTTCAATGTTCCAGTGGAATTTGTGAAAAGACACCCAAACGTTTGTTCCCAAAAATCCTTGAGAAAGATATCTCCTTGCGTCTCAAATGGTTGAAGCCTCTGAAGAAATGTATGGAACCCCTGAACTTCGTTGGACTGAACTGTCAGAGAAATGGCTCCCCCAAACTTTTGCAAACGCCAGCCTTGCTGGAAGCTCATTAATGCAAAATCAATCTGAGCGGTCGTGACCCATACTTTCCCACCAGGAATAAGTTCTTCAGGTAGACTACTGACTGTTTCTATCATTAAGGTCAACCAAATAAAGGAACTCGTTTCTCCATAAACGATAAAGACATTTGCTTTTCCTTGCATCATGTGTAGGTTATATTTTTCAGCCGTCTCCAATGTGTCTTCGTACTTGTAAATAAAAGCTTGTTTCTGAGGTCTTTCGATGAAAGCTGAACAGATCCCATTCTTGGAAAACAAGACCTGCAAGCTTTGCAGGAAAAGTGTCCCACTGTTATCGTCTACAATGAAGAGGCCAACCCAAGTCCATCCAAAATATTGTAACGCGTGGATCATCCCCAAAACTTGATGGGTTTCATTAGGGACAATGCGGTAAAAGGAAGGAGTTTTATATGTCTTTTCTGGGACAAAAGAGCCATAGGTAATCTACAAAAAACCAAATAAAAATATAGAAGTCAACAACAATGCACTACTTGACTCTGTTGTTACATCCTCAAACCCCCAAAACTTTAACCTTAAACTGTCTACTGTTGACCTCACCCCATTCCTAAGATGTCTGTAAGGGGCATGCATATAAGTGCACCAACCTGCCTTCCATCCTTGTCCTACTGTCTCCATTTATTCATATCTATTTCCTGTATTAATATCCATGTTTATACTTATTTCTGTTATCTCGTACATGTTTTATAAATAAAATAAATAAACAAAAAAGAAATTCACTGGACTGGTGGATGATTTTCAATAGGTGCCTTGTTATGCATAGTGTGCTGGCAACTATTTTAGTTCATAGTTCATGTGCTTAGTGAAAATGAACATAATGGGGGAGGGGGGAAATCTGAATTTAGTAAAGTTAAAAAATGACCTCTAGTTATTTACCACAAGCAGAGAACTAATTTTCCTGTCTCTAGTTTTGAGGTATGTTTGATCCCATATACCTAACATGTTGAACTTTTAATGTTTAAATTTTGCACACACTCTCTCCCCTTATCACTTAACGACTAAATTCCATACTCATTGATTATGAATATCCTGAGAGACAAATTGGTATGTGAAATGAATATTGATATACTTCACTGACTTTAGGAAATTAGCAGAATGATCTCTATAGGCTCCCTTCGTATGAAAAGTATGATTTAGTTTTTTACAATATACTTTTTAATAAATTAGATCTCTTGCCATGAATCTAATATATTCCCTTTCCAAATATGTTGAGTTTAATATTTGCACAGTGCTGATTGATCTGAACAGTATGTTGGTTTCTTTTTACTGTATCACTAAGATACATCCTGTCGCCAATGCTTTATTCAGCAGATATATTCTCATTGTGTCCAGAGAGAGAAATAGCCACCTCTACCTAGGATCGAACTCACAGCTTCCTGATTGTGAGGTGAGAGCTCCACCTCTAGGCCACTGCACCACTCTGTGTCAGTCTATAGATTTTTCCTAATATCAGGCACTTGCCTGCCCATTGTTAAAAAAATGACTAGTATTAACATAGAAGAGAAAGCTCTATTAGGGTATTTCTATGGGTCTGGAGACCCATAGAAATAGTCTTATATTACTCACAGACTGTATAAGGGGGCCATATTACTGATGCATGTGTAACTTCAGGTATACTGAACAGAGGAAATGAGAAGTATTTTTGACTCCTCTAGTGCAGTCAAAGAGAAGTCATTGTAAATAAAGCTGAAGAGAAGACATGAAAGAGACCGGGAGATGCACATAAGTATGAAACTGAGAGTGGAAATGACCCATATGGGAGCACAAACAGAAAAAGAGAGGCTCACTCAACAATTTTGTAGTTGACTGTAGCCTAGAAGGCAACAGATGAAGCAGTTGGCCAATCTGAAATGTTAAACACTGTAGAGTCTTTAAAATGTTAGCAAAGGAGATGGGATGACTACTGGGCTCTTTAGATATGAGTGTGGTAATAAATTCCTTTTTCATTCAGATATGCCCCCATAATTCTGCCACAACAAGTTTGGGAATAGTAATAGCAATACCACTTAGACTGTATATATTCCTTCACAGTGCTTTTATAGCCCTCTCTAAGCGGTTTACAGAGTCAGCATATTGCCCCGAATGCAGGGGTGAAATCCAAAATTTTTCCCTACCGGTTCTGTGGGCATGGCTTGGTGGGTGTGGCAGGGGAAGGATATTGCAAAATTTCCATTCCCACCCTTCTTCAGGGGAAGGATACTGCAAAATCTCTATTCCCTCCCTACTCCTGGGGGAAGGATATTGCAAAATCTCCATTCCCACCCCACTCTGGGGCCAGCCACAGGTGGTATTTGCCGGTTCTCTGAACTACTCAAAATTTCCGCTACAGGTTCTCCAGAACCTGTTAGAACCTGCTGTATTTCACCCCTGCCCCAATGCTAAGAGAAAGAAGAAACAGGAGGCATGGGGAAATGCCCAGCTGCCTTTGAAATGTTTTGAGGGAACCCTGGTGTGCTCTGAGCTTGGTTTCATTACCCAAACTAGGCAACATCATCTCTAGCACTGATACCTAGTTTGGTTAATGAAACTCCTGCAAGAAAACAACCAAGCTCAGCGAGCACCAAGGACTCCTCATTTCAACCGTGAGCTACAAACAATCGCCTTTATCGAAATGTTTTACCTGTGGGATTTTGTAGAGGCTCAAGAGGTCTGCCATGCCCATGGAAACATCATGGCCAATCCCCCCAATGACAGCTATGAGATTTTTCTCCATCCCACATTGGAAGTTGGGGACAAACCGGTCAGCTTTGGAAAGCAGATCCAAGATATTGCGATAGACCATCCTTGCATCATAATAGCTGTCATAAATATGGCATCCAAGGGTGGTATTGGGCAAAATGTGGGTATCCTTATTGATCTCATTTACAGCAAACACCAAGGCTAGCAGATGCTGGTAGAACTTAGTGATCATGCTACGTATCAACACAGAAATATATTGCAGTTTTAGTAATGTTCGTCTTTCTACTATACAAAACAAATGCTTGTTTGTTTGAACTCTCTTCCAGTCCAACTTTATATTTCCATTCTAAAGTAAAATAAAGACACTCTGCCCAATTTTATGCTTTCCAATTGTTTCTACCTCTGAGAACTCACCTTATTTTACATTCATGTAATGGTGTAATCTATTACTGTAATATGTTTCTTACAAAATGTTTGCAGCAGAATAATAAACCAGTTTGGTATGATATCTAAACCATGACTATACATGCAAATGAATATTACACAATCAGAATTCTGGAAACAATGAAAACAGAATCCTCTGCCCAAGCCATTTTCTTCATACTGTCAAGGGCAGCTCCATGTAATAATAATTTTCAATAAGAATCAGAAAAAAACGACTTCTCAAAAATATGGAGAAATGTTGAGTTCAGTCCTTTCACTGTGCCTTCAGCCATGCCTTCTATGGAGTTAATCATGACGATCTTTTCCATCGCCACCATTTAATCATTATTATAATAATAAGAATGATTGAATCTGTCATCTGCACCTCCATAACTGTCTGGTTTGGCTCTGCAACCCAACAAGACAGACACAGACTTCAAAGAATAATTAGAACTGCAGAAAAAACAATAGCTACCAACCTGCCTTCCTTTGAGGACCTGTATGCTGCACGAGTCAAAAAAGTGAAAATATCTACAGACTTGTCACATCCTGGACATCAATTGTTTCAACTTCTACCCTCAAAATGACACTACACCAAAACAACTAGACACAAGGGCAGTTTTTTCCCAAATGCCATCACTCTGCTTAACAACTAATTCCCACAACACAATACCAAGACTGTATTACTACTATTCTTTTCTTCCTTACTAGTATCTATCTTTTCCCACTTATTACTACCACCATGTTGCTTGTATCTTTACAATTATATTGTTTTTATTTGTTTGCTAGTATGATTTGATAGCTTATTAGTAACCTTGACTATCACTAAATGTTGTATCTTTTTATTCTCAATGAATGTATTTTATTCTCGTTATGTACACTGACAGCACATACACCTAAAACAAATTCCTTGTGTGTCCAATCACACTTGGCCAATAAAGAACTCCACTCCACTCGGGGCTTCCGGTTTGGTTTCTGCTGCCGCCAGATGGTCTTTCGGGACCGCCAGCCTCGCTGCCCGTAAAGAGCCATCTCTACAGCTGAGAGACGGCTCGAAAAACTCCGTCTCCTTGAGGAGACGTGAGATAGAGCCAGCGAGCGCAGGTAGAGCCCTCTGCGAACTCCCCAGAGTTTTTTTTTTACTCTTGGGGAGGAAGCAGAATGTATGGTAGACCTGTAGGAAAATGGGTGGAGATAAGTTAGGTTACTGATTGTTTAGTTTAGGAAAAGGGATGTTATGTTTAGATATAAATATACGTAAAAGATTTGAATTAAGAGATATATGTATGGGGGTGGAGGAAATGGGTAGATTATGAGTTGAATAAATGCCAAATTAGGATTTATTATATAGTTTTATAGCTGAAGGTTGCTTTGAAATGTATAGTATAGGGGGGATATAATAACAATGTTAGAAAGAAATGGTTAGCATGTGGGGGGAGGTGTAAAAAGGATGGTAAAGTATTATATAATTTGATATCAATCTGGATTTTATTTTTGGAGAAGCCATGGGGGGAGGGGAGGGGGAGGGGGGGTTAGGGAGGAGGAGGGGAAAAAAGGGGGAAAAATCTGTATCTGAAAAACTTTTTCAATAAAAAAAAAAGAACTCCACTCCACTCCACTCCACTCTATTCTATCTTGTTCTATTCTGTTCTATTCTATTCTATTCTATTCTATTCTATTCTATTCTATTCTATTCTATTCTATTCTATTCTATTCTATTCTAATCATTGTAATTCCTTCAACACTGTGAGTAAACTGTGGCTGAAACCCATTTTTATATTACGAACGTTGAATTGAAAATAAAACTCCTTACACTGGAAGATCAAAACTTAGCTCCTGCAAGGGGTGTTGCATGCAGTCAACTTCACTTAAAATATACATTATCAGAGACAGCATTCCCCCTATGAAGAGATCACCAGATTGATACCGCTCGTGAGGAACGGGGAAAGGAATTGTTGTGGGGCACTTCATTTTAAGTAGCTAACATGCTGTAGAAAGACTTTTGAATTGGCTTATGATATCTGAGAGGAAGGATTCTTCGTAAACGGAGTTTCCCCTGTAATCAATCTGCCTGAGTAGCAGGTTGGACTAGAAGACCTCCAAGGTCCCTTCCAACTCTGCTATTCTGCTCAGGAGCTGCAATTTAACTAAACTCAGCATCATGAATGTCAAGAGAATTATTACAACATTTGATCATAAATGTCAAGGACGTTGTACAGATTTGATCTCACAACTGCACAAGACAGAGATAACATTCTTAACCATTAAAATGGAGAATCTGTTCCTAACCCAGAAGCATTAAATGACACCCACAGAAGAGTTTATAACCCGTTTTCGTCAGGCATCAAGCTCTCAGTTTCAGAAAGAAAATACATTTTACCCTGTAATTATCTCCTGTCTGCCAAGTGTATCACTTCATTATCATTATAAACCATTTTTATTGGTCCTTCAGGTGTCCACCGTGTTTATTGGATAAATAATAAATCAGTAAAAGGCAGGTGGCAGGGTTGTAAAATAGAAGGAATGTGTGACAAAAAGGAGAAAATGGACAGGGAGAAAAAAGAGTAGATGTTGGGGTCAATCAGGAACATTGTCTGAAATCTTATTTTTGCTTGTTGGCCATGAAGGAGCAGAAGTGACTTCAATTCAGATCTGGAAAGGAGGGGTGGTGAGGAATAATAACACTAAGTTAGTATTATTATTATTATTATTATTATTATTATTATTATTATTAATCAAATTTCTATACCGCCCTACTCCCGAAGGACTCAGGGCGGTGAACAGCCAAGATAAAATACAGATAATACAAATATTAAAAAATCCCTTAAAATTATTAAATATTTCGGCCGAAACACAGATTAAAACACCCAATTTATAAAATCACGAATTAAAAAAAAATTAAAAATTTAAAAGATGGGAGTTAGGCCAGGCCAGCTTGCTGAAATAGAAAAGTTTTGAGTATCCCAATACTAATTATTACCCAGTGGAATATTTCTAATTATAGTAATTGGCCCATCTCTCTCAGATGCTCGCTGTCTTTCAGAAGCAAATAAGCAAAATCTGAAAATGTCTTTTTAATTTCTTGTGTTCAGAAAGCCAGGTCCCGATATGAGGAAGTGGATGGGGAAAAAAGACATGTCAACTCTACTCTTCCTGATCTTCTTTTCAAGCAAACATGTTTATGGCATGGCTGTCAATGTTGCCTCCATTCCCTGATTTAGACATGTGCTCAATAACGAAATAATCAATTCTTCAGTGCAATGAAGGGTCAATGTCAATAGTGTGTTTCAATTTAGTTTGCTACCGGTTCACTTGTGCATGCGTGTGCCACTACCTGCCGCCGCCACTACAGGTTCGCTTGACCCGGGGTGAACTGGTAGCAACCCACCACTGGTCAATGTTTATGTTTCTATAGTGTCCTGTCCTATCCAGTCCTCTTTTCATTTGGCAGCTTCATTTTGTGGTTTTCCAGGTTCATAATCCACCTGATTGTTTTGATGAAGTCAGGTTCATCTCCTTCAGCATGTTGGCCTTCTGCAGTTAGTCTCCTTTTGTCGAGTCCTACCGGAGCTCGCCATCGATGGGGGGTGTGGGAGACGGAGGAGCGGAGATAAGCAGCCGCAGCGAACACACAAACAGTTCCTGGATAGCAGCATTCCTGCATAGCAGCATTCAGGGCGATGATTGATGACGTTGCCGGGCCTCTCCGATTCTGCTGTCCTCGCTGCTCTGGTGCTCGCAGCTGTTACTGTTAAGGGAGTGGGGGGTGCTTGATTGATAATCACCGGATGTATGTTTAAGGGGTTGAGTTTTTGTTAAATAGCGCTGTGGTGTGGTTACACCCAGCACTGACTTTGAACCAAAACACCGACTTGTACTTTACTTTTGACTGCAAGCTTATCATTGCCAAAGTAAACCCTGATTCTCTGTGCGTTACTGGTGATTATTTCCTATCGCAGTTCTGAACGAACGACAAGCCGAGACCTTTATTTTGACATACATACCTAAGTACCAAGAAAAAAAATCATGGTGGCTAGAGAGATTTTCTCCATCTTATGCATTACTCAGTTGTAGTTTTTTCTCTAAAATTAATTTAAAAATAATAAAATAAAATATTAAATTAAAATAAAATAATTAAATTAAATTAAAAAACAAACAAAATAAAATAATAATAAAATAAATAATAAAATAATAATACGATATGATAATAAATTTTTTTTAAAATAAAATAAAAACAATAAAATTAAATAAAATTAAAAATATAATAAAATAATAAAAATAGCTCTGATAAGTTATAATTTGTTTTCACTGAAATCTATAGTCTGAATCTTTCTATTCAGACTTTTGCTGTCAAGATCTTTTTTCCTTTCCTTTTTATTTTATTATAATCGCCAAGTAGCAAACTTGGTTAACAGCCAATTGAACAGAATAATTTACAGCACGGTGGAGGATATATGAATGAATCTGACTTCACAAACCATATAACAAAATCTGGCCCCTGACAGTTATACTCATAGAAACTGAACCATATTCATGTGATATTAAGAATACATATAATAAACCAGAATTGGCTAAGTACCTTGTTCAATAGGAAGTTATTAATACTAAGTTATTAATACTAAGTCTGTACTACTATTAATCTTCTCATCGTTCCCACCACCCTAAAAATAATATCTTTGCCAAAAAAAAAACCAAAAAAAAACTGGCTATATAAGTAACTTTAAAAACCGCTACAAAACCTTATGCCACCAGATAAAGGCAGAATGCACCAATTACCACAGAAAACAAAAGGAGAACTTTCTACACACAAAATCCACCCGTGCCTTCTATAATTTTCTAAACAACAAATCTGAAGACTTGAGATCCATCCCACCCCTAAAAGGGACTAATGGGAAAGACTAATGATGAAGCCATTAAGGCCAACCTCTAACACGTTCTTCAATTCAATCTTTGTAAACAGCAATGGCTCATGCCCCACATTTCCTGTGTTCATATTCATGTTTATACTTATATCTGTTATCTTGTATGTGTTTGACTAAATAAATAAATAAATAAATAAATAAATAAATAAATAAATAGAATAGAATAAATGAATGAATGAATGAATGATGGGTACGGATCCTGTTCAGAGTTGACCAATTCTGGCGAGGAAGTTCAAAATCTGGCACCTTTTGTGTAGGGTGATCTACGTAACTGCCTGTATCTTTGTGTTCAGCAGCCCATTTGGCTTTCCACTGTGTGTTGATGTCAAAGTTGTTAGATAGCTGTTCAGCAAGTTGTAATTTTGTTGGACTCCTTCACTAAGGCTTCTTGCCTTCGTAGAGCTGGTGGTGCAATGTAGTTCAGGACGAGGAGCCATTTTGTTTATTCGTGGTCATTTATTTAGAGAGCCAGGAGTTCTAGAAAGATGTCTGACTGAAAAATGTCGTTAATGCCAATTCTTCAATGTAGTCTGACTGCCAATTGTTGCTAGTCATTTGGTTCACACCTCCGTGCTATCCAGGGTGCACCACGAGGAGGCGAACTAGCATCACACCCTTTCTGAAAGGTAATCCTCTTTTTGCAGAGTTTTGCCACACAATCTTCCATCACTAAGCTGGAGGGAATCTAGGAGTTGAAGTCCACCCATCTTAAAATTGCTGAGTTTGAGATACACTGATCTGAACTGTCCCTATGTTCATCTTCTGGCACATTTCATGACTTGACCTTCTAAATATGGCTGAGCTGACAATTTTAGTTTCCCTGGTAAGTGTATGTCAGGGTTCAAACGAATGCCCTAATTAACTCATGAGCCTTGAGACAAGTTTCAAAAGAAATCCACTTATTTATTAGGAGCAACATGTCAGCAACAACCCAAGTGTAGTCAACTCTGCCACACCTAATGTAGGGCTCAACTCTGACCGTGCTTACCCCCTCCTCTCAAGCTCTGTTATAAATCACATTCTCCAATGAAGCACTTTCACGGGCTGTAGAAAACACACCTCACAAGCCGGCTCTGGTAATCTGAGATCTAAACATGGAGGAAGACAGTGATGGGATTCAGCCAGTTTGCACCATTTCAGGAGAACCGGTTGTTATCTTTCTGAGCAGTTTGGCAAACTGGTTGTTGGAAGAAATCCTTAGGGCAGAGAATCGATTGTTAAATTACTTGAATCCCACCACTGGAGAAAGGTATGTGTGGAATGTGCTTTTGAACATGGTTGCTGAACTGCTCTGTCAGTTCTCCCCCCCCCCCCCTTTCTGCCCATGTAAACTCAAGAGCAGACTAGAAATGGAGAGCACAGCATTCCCTGGAACAGAAACACGTTTTTGCTTGGTTTCAGATTCACTTCCTCTCACTGTGTCTCTTGCACAGTAATAAAGTGCTGTGTCTTCTGGCTTGAGGTTGTTCATTTGCAGATACAACAGACTATTGGAATCATCTCTGGAGATGATGAAGCATCCCTTCACATTATTTAGGTAGTAAGTGGAAGGAGGTGAGCCTGTATTGATTCGGGCCAACCATTCCAGTCCTTTCCCTGGAGCCTGTCTCACCCAGGCCATGTAATAGCTGCTGAAGGTGAATCCAGAGGCTTGGCAGGAGAGGTGGAGGGACTCTCCAGGTCTTCTCACATCCCCTCCAGACTCCTCCAATTTAACCAATTGCACACCTGGAACAAATAATGCATGTAAAAAAATTGTTTTGGAATAATTCAGAGTTATGGTGCATCGTTCCTGCTGAACAAACCTAGATTACCTTGGAAAAGGGATAAACAGAGAAGAAACTGAATCATTTTCTACTCTATTTTCCCTTTGCTGATACAAAGAAATTGGAGGCACAACAGCTCATGCTAACTGGGCAGGGAAACTATATGGCAAGGCTATAGAGGAAACTGCCAAAATATTTGCATATGCTGCAGGATAAAAGAGCAGTTGACCCAGCGATGCATTTTTCTAAACTTTATTTTATTGTGTTGTTAAACAGGCCAAGGACGCAAGGAAACAGTTTGCTTAATTATAGAAATAAATCCAAGGTTTAAAGCAATCCTTGTTCTAAATATGCAGTCACCAAGATGGGCCAGAAATATTTGAAGTGCAGTTGGCTGGTTTTATTACCATGCTCTGAAAATCGTTATGTCAATCTCAGTTCTCTAAGATCTCATGCACACACATTTTCATTTGTGGATGGATGGATGGATTAAATTTATATTCTGTCTCCTAAATTTCCATTCAGGAGTTTAGAGCCGTATATCTATAGCTATACGTAGCTATATATATAGTCTTTCCTCTTTCTACTTGTCCTATCCAAATAAAATTGTTTATAGGCTGGTCTAAGAGTAATTGGTTAAATTCTTTGCTGATTTCCAGAGTTTATACATTTTTGTGGTTACTGTTAAGATATTCCTGATTGCTTCTGTACCATTCCATTATATAATCTTGAGGAATAGAAGGACCTGACTAGAACATCCATCCATCCATCCATCCATCCATCCATCCATCCATTCAATCAATTTCTATAACCACCCTTCTCAGTCAATGACTTTAGGTGGCTCGCAACTCAAAAAATAAACAGCAACTAAAACATTTAAAAATAATACTACTATAAAAAATAATCCACCCAGAAGCTAAATACCACTCACTCATCATGAAATATCCAGAACGGTAAAGTCTACAAACTTGAAATTTGGCACATACGTTCCTCTTGGCTAAGAAAGGATTTTTTTTTTTTTTTTTGCTCAATAAGAAAGGATTTTTCGAAATGACCATCAGATAATTAGTATTTCATATACGGTATTTTATTCACATGCTCTGATGCTAAGGAGTTAGACGTTCTATTCCCCCTCCTGACCTGAAAGGAACTCTGTCCCAACTGCCAGTTGCCTTATATTAACATGCTCTGATGCTAAGGAGCTGGACATTCTACTCCCCTCCCCACCTGTAAAGAACTCTGTTCCAACTGCCAGCTGCCTTATATTAACAAGCTCCGATGCTACAGTTTTACAAATTCTACATTAAGTTTCAAGCATTAAGTGTCAATTTATCATGCCCAATCACATAGTTTGGTGTCTGGCTAGTAAATATATACAGCAGCCAAGATACTTGGCCAGTTAGTAAAGCCAGGAATTGGGGCCCTGAACACATTTAACACTTCAGGCTCAGGAATATAGCCAGGTTTTTAAAGCAGTAGGAAAGACCCACAGGATTGGGGCCACTCTAACCTCTGAGGGAAGAGCAAGGACCAGTGCAGAAAATTCCCATTTTCTAATCCCTGCCAGCTGTATGGGTGGGATTGAGGGATTCAATAATCTGAAAAATTAAAACAAGCCATTTCTTTATCATCTTTATCAGAAAATAAAGTTCTATCCCTCCAAGTTGCCTTGCCTTGCCTTGCCTTGCCTTGCCTTGCCTTGCCTTGCCTTGCCTTGCCTTGCCTTGCCTTGCCTTGCCTTGCCTTGCCTTGTCCTGTTTGTTTTGTCTTTGAGTAAGTCACTTTGGAGAGGCCCAAAGAAAAGAAAGATTAGAGGTCAATATGTAATCAGAAATCACCAGCCTCATTAGCTTAAATTGTAGGAGATGAAAATTGCCTTTTCACTTTTCTTTGAGGGCTAATCCTCTGGAAACTCTACAGAGGAGACATGATAGAGAATTTATTAGAAGAGAAAAAAATGATTTTGCTTGGTTTCAGATTCACTTCCTCTTCCTGTGCCTCTTACACAGTAATAAAGTGCTGTGTCTTCTGGCTTGAGGTTGTTCATTTGCAGATACAACAGACTATTGGAATCATCTCTGGAGATGATGAAGCGTCCCTTCAAGTTATTTGGGTAGTAAGTGGAAGGAGATGAGCCTTTACCTATGTAGGTCACCCATTCCAGTCCTTCCCCTGGAGCCTGTCTCACCCAGGCCATGTAATAGTTGCTGAAGGTGAATCCAGAGGTTTGGCAGGAGAGGTGTAGGGACTCTCCCGGTCTTCTCACATCCCCTCCAGACTCCTCCAATTTGATCAATTGCACACCTGGAACAAATAATGCATGAAAAAAAAATGTTTCATGATAATTCAAAGTTATTGTGCATTGTTCCTGCTGAACAAACCTAGATTACCTTGGAAAAGGGATAAACAGAGAAGAAACCAAATCATTTTCTACCCTATTTTCCCTTTGTGGATACAAAGAAATCAGAGGCACAACAGCTCATGCTAACCGGGGCAGGGAAACTATATGGCAAGGCTATAGAGGAAAGTATCAAAATATTTGCATATGCTACAGGATAAAAGAGCAAGTTGACCCAGCAGTAACGAAACATATGCATTTTTCTAAACTTTATTTTATTATGTTGTTAAACAGACAAGGACGCAAGGAAACAGCTGCTTAATTATAGAAATAAATCCAAGGTTCAAAACCATCCTTGTTCTCAATTACCAAGATGGGCCAGAAATATTTGCAGTGCAGTTGGTTGGGTTTTTTTTTTTAAGGGATGTGGTGGCTCAGTGGCTTAGACACTGAGCTTGTCAATCAGAAGGTCAGCTGTTCAGCGGTTCAAAACTCTAGTACTGCATAGCGGAGTCAGCTCCTGTTACTTGTCCCAGCTTCTGCCAACCTAGCAGTTCAAAAGCACCTAAAAATGCAAGTAGAAAAATAGGGATCACCTATGGTGGAAAGGTAACAGGGTTCCATGCACCTTTGGCATTTAGTCATGCTGGCCATATGACCACAGAGACGTCTTCAGACAGCACTGGCTCTTTGGCTTAGAAACAAAGATGAGCACCGTCCCCTAGAGCTGGAAATGACTAGCACGCATGTGTGGGAAAGCCTTTACCTTTTACCTGATTGGATTTATCACCATGCTTTGCAAATCATTCTGTCAATCTCTGCACCCTAAGCTCTGTCATTTTTCTGAAGTTGATGCAGTAAATTATTTTATGTGATCTGAGCAGAATCCCTTATCTTGTACTGACATGTTTGCATTGATTGATTGATTAAATTTATATGCTATATATTAACCACTTTGCAGTCGCAAAGATTTCATGCACCTAGTTTTTCATTTGTTGATTGATGGATTGATTAAATTTAAATTCTGTCTCCTAAATTTTCATTCAGGAGCTTATAGCCGCATATGTAGTCCTTCCTCTTTCTACTTGTCCTATCCAAATAAAATTGTTCATAGGCTGGTCTAAGATTGATTGGTCAAATTCTTTACTGGTGGTGGAGCCCTGGTGGCACAGTGGTTAGAATGCAGTATTGCAGAGCTAACTCACTGCTCATTCCAGGAGTTCAATTCTGAGCGGCTCAAGGTTGACTCAGCCTTCCATCCTTCCGAGGTCGGTAAAATGAGGACCCAGATTGTTGGGGGCAATAGGCTGACTCTGTAAACTGCTAAGAGAGGGCTGTAAAGCCCTGTGAAGTGGTATATAAATCTAAGTGCCATTTCCAGAGGTTATACATTTTTATGGTCACTGTTAAGCTATTCCTGATTGCTTCTGTACTATTCCATTCTATAATCCTTTTTATTTATTTATTTATTATATCTTTTCTTCTGACACCTTTTTCTCACTTTTAGATATATTATTCGAATAGTTCTCCCCATGTTTTCTCCTAATCTCCTTCCACTATTTCCCTCTTTGCCCTTTGATTGATTCTTTTTGGGGGGCTGTTCCCCCCTATCCACTCTTTTTTTGCCACTGTAAATCCCAGTGAAATCATCTAACTGCTTTTTGCATTAAATTCCTTTTCCATCAATATTATTTTCTTGCTCCTCATTTATGCTCTCTTCTGCCACCTTCTCCCCTATTTCTTGTTCTATGTGTTCCAGCAAAATTTCTGACTTTTTATTACCCTTTAGTGATTCACACCTATTTTTAAATATCTCAATTAATTCCTCACACATCCAAGACGCATATTGCCAATTTAAGAAAGTATTAAAACTTTTAAATTATGTTACATTTAATTAAAATTTAAAATCCATTTTGTTTTCAAATAATGCCCAATTTAAGTATTTATCCAGTCCACTCCAAGTTAATATTTGTATCTTCCACAGCCATTGAGATTCGAGACCAAGCAATGTAGAAAGAGAAGATACTCCTTAAAAGTTCTCACAGTTTCCAGATTCATTCATTCATGCATTTCCTGACTTGATCTTCTAAAGATGGCTGAGCTGAGAATTTTGATTTTCCTGGAAAGTGTACTTGTGGAGAAGAGAATTGCCTTATTTGACATTATAAGCCTGAGCTACTTTCCCCTGGGAAGATATATTCAGGTTAGGGGCTTTGAGTGTCCCTACCAATTCACCTTCAAATGATAGTTCTAATGTCTGTCCTAAGGCTCACCGACTTGAATGAATGGGAGAAGTTTTTAGCCTGTTACCATTTTCTGAATGCTATCCTTTGAATCAGTGGTGAAATCTATAATTTGTTACTACCGGTTCTGTGGGCGTGGCTTGGTGGTGGTGGGGGTAATGTGACTGGGTGGGCGTGGCCAATTTTTTTTTACTTTTAAAACCATTTTTTCTAAAAACTCTTCCGCGAAGAGGTTGTAAAAAAATGCTTTCAAAGTCTCTGACGATCCCAGCTGAGTTGGCTGATCGGCAGAGGTTTTCTAAAAAGCCTCTGCCGATCAGGCAACTCAGCTTGGATCGTCAGAAGCATTTAAAAGAAAAAAAGTTTTTTTCTTTTAGAAGCCTTTCACGATCCCAGCTGAGCCGTGTGAACATCAGAGGCTTTTTTTTTTACTTTTAAAAGCATTTCTTGGCTGAAGAGGTTGTAGAAAAAATGCTTTTAAAAGTAAAAAAAAAAAGCCTCTGATGATCACGCGGCTCAGCAGGGCATGGGGGGGGTAGGGATTTTTGCTACTGGTTCTCTGAACCACCCGCCTCCATCACTACCGGATTGAGCGATCCGGTCCTAACCGAGAGCATTTCACCCCTGCTTTGAAGACCAAACAAAGGTTGCAGAGCACAGAGTTTCCTGGAACAGAAACAAGTTTTTGCTTGGTTTCAGATTCACTTCCTCTCACTGTGTCTCTTGCACAGTAATAAAGTGTTGTGTCTTCTGGCTTGAGGTTGTTCATTTGCAGATACAACAGACTATTAGAATCATCTCTGGAGATAATGAAGCATCCCTTCACATTATTTGGGTAGTAAGTGGAAGGAGGTGAGCCTGTACTGATGTGGGCCAACCATTCCAATCCTTTTCCTGGAGCTTGTCTCATCCAGCCCATGTAATAGCTGCTGAAGGTGAATCCAGAGGCTTGGCAGGAGAGGTGGAGGGACTCTCCAGGTCTTCTCACATCCCCTCCAGACTCCTCCAATTTGAACAATTGCACACCTGGAACAAATAATGCATGTAAAAAAATTGTTTCGTGATAATTCAAAGTTATTATGCATCGTTCCTGCTGAACAAACCTAGATTACCTTGGAAAAGGGATAAACAGAGAAGAAACCGAATCATTTTCTACCCTATTTTCCCTTTGTGGATACAAAGAAATCAGAGGCACAACAGCTCATGCTAACTGGGGCAGGGAAACTATATGGCAAGGCTATAGAGGAAACTGCCAAAGTATTTGCATATGCTACAGGATAAAAAAGCAAGTTGACCCAGAGAAGCATTTTTCTAAACTTTATTTTATTATGTTGTTAAACAGGCCAAGGACACCAGGAAGCAACTGCCAGTAGTAAAAAAAATAATTAGATTTCACCACTGGTGTGAAGTATTAGAACAGTTTTACTAATAGGACCACACCAGTTTTGGTCACCATCATATAAAAAAGAGGTTGGGACTCTGGAAAGAGTGCAAAGAAGAACAACAAGAATGATTAAGCAGCTGGAGGTTAAAAATATGAAGAATGGTTGAAGAATTTGGTACGCCTAGCCTAGTGAAAAGAAGGACTAAGGGAGACATGATAGCAGTGTTCCAATAATTAAGAGGCTACCACAAAAGACATTTTTGTGGTCATTGTTAAGATATTCCTGATTGCTTCTGTACTATTCCATTCAATAATCTTGAGGAATATAGGAACCTGACTAGGATGTTCATTCGTTCATTCATTCATTCGTTCTTTCGTTCGTTCGTCCATCCATTCATTCAATTTCTATAGCCACCCTTCTCAGTCAATGACTTTAGGTGGCTCACAACTCAAAAAATATACAGCAACTAAAACATTTAAAAATAATACTACAATTAAAAAAAGAAACATCCAGAATAAATAGGTTTATTCTGGATCTCTATAATTCTCTTTATAGAGGCAGCAACCAAGATACCTGGCCAGGAATTGGGGCCCTGAACACATTTAACACTTCAGGCTCAGGAATATAGCCAGCCAACCCACAGGATTGGGGCCACTCTAATCTCTGAGGGAAGAGCTAGGACCAGTGCAGAAAATTCCCATTTTCTAAACCTTGCCAGCTGTATGGGTAAGATTAATGGATCCAATAATTTGAAAAATTAAAACAAGCCATTTCTTTATCATCTATCAGACAGTAATGTTCTATCCCTCCAAGTTGCCTTGCCTTGCCTTGCCTTGCCTTGCCTTGCCTTGCCTTGCCTTGCCTTGCCTTGCCTTGCCTTGCCTTGCCCTGCCCTGCCCTGCCCTGCCCTGTCCTGTCCTGTCCTGTCCTGTCCTGTTTGTTTTGTCTCTGAGTAAGTCACTTCGGAGAGGCCCAAAGAAAGGAAGATTTGAGGGAAATATGTAATCAGAAATGTCCAGTTGTCAGGGTTCTGACATATGCCCTGTGCTGTTACAGATAGTGAGTTGTGGTGAGTTAGTTACCTTAAGAATTAAGAGCTGTCTCCTTAAGAGATTGCATTGTGGGAGATGTAGTGAGAGATTGCATTATAGGAAATGTAGTCCATGACATGTGACCTTATCTGTGTGTCTGATTGGCCACTGAGGCTCTCTGCCGGGATTTTAGAACAAAGAGCTGGCCATATGTTGAATTACCTCAGAAGAGAGAACATGCTTTCTGAACAGGGAGTCAGAACTACCATCCTTTTACACTAGGAAATGGGACAGATTATGAAATATGGATGCACCTCAGCTGGACTCACTATGATTGTAAGTCTTATGTGTTCAAGGATTCCCAAATAAATATAATCTGCATGAAAACCTGTTTGCTAGAGTTTATCTGCCTGTTCCCAGTGGAGCCAGATGCCTGGGGAACAGAACAGTAAAAGGATGTAGATGCCTGACCCCCTCCCTTTCTTTCGGAGTATTGATGGACATTCTGTTTGAGTGAAAATGCATCTCTTCTCTGCGCACAATTTATAAAAGGACTTTGTTTGCATCTAATTGAGACCTTTGCTTAGCCACGAAAGTGACAAAAATTGCTTTCCTTCTCTTTGCCTGAGTGAAGTATTCTGCTCAGCGGTAAAAGACAGAAAGAGAAAGACAATTCTTGTGCTAGCTAAGAAGATTGCCTTGCCATAAAGAGGCCCAGGGGCTGCATGTTTGAATCACCTTTGGCAGTAAAAGGACAGAAAGAGAAAGACAATTCTTCGGCTAGCTAAGAAGATTGCCCTGCCATAAAGGGGCCCAGGGCTGCATGTTTCAATCACCTTTGCAAAGTTTGTGTGTATGTTGTTTTAGAAGTTTACTTCGTCAGTAAAACGAAAAGCCTTATTTTAACACAAAGTAATCCGAGCCACCTAAGCTCTTTGGAGATTGAATTTGCATGATACAAGTTGCTTCCCAGCCTGACCACTCAATTTGCATTTGAAAAAAGAAACAATCCAGCCACAGTGCATGCTGTTGCTTTGAATCTTGGTTGAATAAAATACTGGAAAGCTAAATCCCCTTTACAGGGCAAGCAACTAAAGCCCAAAGGAACCCAAGTCGAGGAAAGCCTCTTAGGGTCTCCAAATAGGACAGTTGCTTTGCAGCTCTATACAAAGGAACACACTGAAACCAGTTTAACCCAAGCATTAGTTAGGTAACAGCACCCTAGTGGCCAAAGGTGTACTGCACCAACCACCCCCAGTGGTCAGAAGGCGAACTGTAACAACGTCTCCTAGAGTTTGCAACGCACCCCAGCGGTCAACAGGCAAACTGCAACGACGTCTCCTAGAGTTTGCAACGCACCCCAGCAGTCAACAGGTGAACTTCAGCAACGTCTCCTAAAGTTTGCAACGCACCCCAGTGGTCAACAGGCAAACTGCAACGACGTCTCTTAAAGTTTGCAACGCACCCCAGCGGTCATCAGGCAAACTGCAACGATGTCTCCTAGAGTTTGCAGCACACCTCAGCAGTCAACAGGCGAACTGCATCAACATCCCCTAGAGTTTGCAGCGCACCCCAGTGGTCAACAGGCGAACTGCAACGACGCCTCCTAAAGTTTGCAGAAAGTTCCCCGAGTTTCCCAGTCATGGCTGAGACCTCTAATGAGTCAACAGAGTTGAACCTCCCAGCTAATCTTGACACGCCTGAAGCATTGGATGCCGTGGAGTCTTATCCAATCATGGCAGAAGCATATGATTCATCAGGAATGATGACCCTTCCATCACCCAACCTCAACACAATTCCAGAAGTGAATGTCCAAAATTCCAAAGAGGCTGAAGCTCAACAGAGAACCTATGACCTCAGGCAGCACAGGAAGCTCACTGGTGTTATGCAGTCAAGCCTGAAGGAAGATTGGGACAAGCATTATCGTCGCAACAAAAGGTATTGGGAGAAGTTGCAACAGATCTGCAACAGGCCCGTGGATGAGCTTTCACACGGCTGCATCCGCACGTTGGTGAATGAAATGGATGAACTTTATAAGCAATGGAAGAATTCTGAAAGCCATCTTGTCAAAATCCAGCAGCAGCTAGAAGACCCAGAACTCGTGGGGGACATACAACGCTTAGAGATGTTGAGTGCGGAACATGGGAAAATATTTCAAAGTTGTAAGAACTCCTTCCACACGGCACTCCAGGCGAAAGGCACATCAAGGGAGAAAGCCTCCTCACCCCAATGCTCACATGCATCTATCACTCATTCTTCCAAGAAAGCTGCGAGTGAGAAGGCCCAATTCAAAGCAACCCATCGCTCACACGCATCATCTCATCGGTCACAAGCGGTCCCCTCTTACAAGTCATCCCGGGCTCGGCAGGGTAGCAGTGTCTCACAGCAATCTTCTGCCTCAGGTTCCTTCCATCCTTCCAAAGCATCTTCCCGTCACAGCCAGTCATCCAGAGCCTCCACAGCGAGGAGTTTCGCTGCCCGGGCCGCAGAGGCACGAGCCGAAGCTGCAGTGGCCAAAGCAACCTTTTTTTTTTTTTATTGCAAAAGTTTTACAATTACATTTTCACCCCTTTTCCCCCCCCCCCTCAACCCACCCCAAACTTCCCAACCTCCCTAACCCACCCTAACCCTCCCCTCCCCCCCGGACTTCCACACAATATACTCATATCAAATAAAAGGAAAAACCCTCCTTTGTATAAAACTTATATAAAACTTGAACCCTTCCCTCCCCCTTATAAGTTTTCATCTTGATTACATTAAAATATTTCTATCTTAATATAACATTTTCAAGTAAATTTTCATCTTCATTACATTAAAATATTTCTATCTTAATATAACATTTTCAAATAAAAGCTATTTGATACTTCCTAGTTTGATATTTGCTCTGAACATAATCTATCCACTTTTTCCATTCCCATTCATAAGTCTCTTGTGAACAATCTTTTAAGTATGCTGAAATCTTCGCCATCTCTGCAAAACTGGCCATTTTCAAAGTCCATTCCTCGATCGTGGGCAATGCTTCATTTTTCCAGTATTTACCTATCAACAATCTTGCTGCTGTTATCATGTACAATATCAATTTTGTTTCACCCAATGTAAAACCCTTAACTATACCCAATAAAAACAATTGTGGAGAAAATTGAATTTTTTTCTTCAAAACATTCTGCATGACCCACCAAATTTTTATCCAAAAAGCCTTGACTTTCCTACAGGTCCACCAAACATGATAATATGTAGCATCTAAACAATCACATCTCCAACATTTAGGCTGAACATTAGGGTACATACACGACAATTTTTTGGGATCTAAATGCCATCTATAAAACATTTTATAGAAATTTTCCCGCAGATTCTGCGACTGTGTAAATTTAACATTCTGAACCCAAATTTTTTCCCATGTTTCCAACATCACTGGTTCCTCAAAATTTTGTGCCCACTTAACCATGCAGTCTTTAACTAGTTCAGTTTCTGAATCCCTTTCTAACAAAACATTATAAAGTCTTTTAATATGCATTGGACCTTTCTCTTTTATGTGTCTAACCAATTCTTCCTCATGCATCATAATACCAGTTTTTTGGTCCTCTTTCCATCTCAATTGCAATTGATTATATTGTAACCAAGTTAAGTTAATCCCTTCAGCCAACAATGTCTGTAATGTCTTCAGCTGCCATCTGCCCGCATCTGTAAAAAGAACCTCTTTGTATAAAAACCCCCCGAGTGACATTATATTTGTATTCCACAAAGTATGACCAAGATCCAGCCATAGTGGTATTTTATAATCCCATTTGAATCGGTGCTTCTTCCAAACTCTCATCAAAGAGTCTCTAAGTATATGGCTTTTAAATACTTTATCCACTTTGTTATCATAAAATAAGTAGGCATGCCATCCAAATTCCAAATCAAAACTTTCTGCATTCAATATTCCAGTCTTTTTTCCTCCAAACCAATCACTTGTTAAAGTCAAAGCTGCTGCATCATAATATAACTGTAGGTTTGGAAGTTTAAGACCTCCCCTTTCTGGAACATCTTGCATAATTTTCATTTTAACTCTCGGCTTTTTCTCGTTCCAGACAAACTTATTCACTCCAGTTTGCCACAATTTCAATTGTTTATCACTATTAAGCACCGGAATCATTTGAAACAAAAAAAGAAATCTTGGCAAAATATTCATCTTAAATGCTGCTATTCTTCCAAGTAGAGACAGCTGCAGTTTTTTCCAAGTCTCCATATCTTTCTGCACCTCTCGCCACAACACCTCATTAATTATTTAGAAACAATTTCATGTTTGATTCTGCAACCTGAACTCCTAGATATTTTACCTTTGGTACAATCTCAAAACCTGCCCTTCTTTCAAGCTCGTGTTTATGATCTTGAGTCATATTTTTGACTATCATCTTTGTTTTTTTCTGGTTCAGTCTAAAACCTGAAACTTTACCATAGTCTTGTATAATGTCCTTCATCTGGATTATTGATTCCATTGGATGTGTTAGGGTAACAACCAGATCATCTGCAAATGCCTTTATTCTATAATCCTCTTGCCTTATCATTATACCTTTCAAGATATTAGAGTCCCGTATTGTATTTAACAAGACTTCTAATGTTAAAATAAATAGAAGTGGGGACAGCGGACATCCCTGTCTTGTTCCTTTTTCGATTTTAAACTCTGTTGTCAAACTTCCATTGATAATAATCTGTGCCTTTTGCTCTTGATAAATTGCTGAAACCGCCTGTATAAATTGGTCCCCAAAGTCCATCTTTTTTAAAGTCTTTAATAGAAAATTCCAATCCACTCTATCAAAGGCCTTCTCTGCATCCAGGAAAACCAGCACTGCAGGGATCTGTTTATTCTTCTCAAGCTATTCCAATAAATCTATTACTTGCCTTACATTGTCCTTCATGTATCTACCCTCGATAAATCCCGCTTGATCATCATGAATCACCTTTTGAATTACTGGCATCAACCTGTTGGCTAATACTTTGGCATAAATTTTATAATCCGTATTCAGAAGAGATATTGGTCTATAATTCTCCGGTTTTTTAGGACCTGCTTGCTCTTTTGGTATCAAAGAAATATAAGCTGTTGTCCATGATGGGGGTATTTTTCCCCCTTGTTGTATATTACAAAATAAGTCTCTGAGTTGTTCCACCATTTCTGCTTGCAAAGTTTTATAGTACACTGCAGTCAGACCATCCGTTCCAGGAGCTTTAGCTGTTTTTAGTTGTTTGATTGCTGCTATTATCTCCTCCTCTGTTATAGGATAATTCATTCTTTCCTTTTGTTGGTCAGTAATTTTTATAACTCTTTTATTATCTAAGTATTTTTCTATAAGTCCATTCTGCACCTCATCTTTAGCATATAATTTAGTGTAGTAGTCGAGAAAAGCTTCTTTAATTAATTTCTGTTGAAAAATTTCTGTTGAAAAATCCCCCCCCCCCCCCCGGTGGCTTGCCTTCCTGCTTCTTTGAGGCCATCCTGCCACGTAAACTGGTTTTTCTGAAGAGGGAAGTTCCTTTTCCTCTCCCACCTCCACAAAGACTTCTAAAAAAGTCCCCCAGATTTAATCAAATCAAAACTGTGGTGATGCAAAGTCAAGTATTAAAAAGGGAGAGATTTTTCTCTTGTTTCTGTTTTTTTTTTTTTTTTTTTGATTTGATTTATATGCCACCCTTCTCCGGAGACTCAGGGCGGCTTACAATGCGTTAAGCAATAGCCTTCATTCTTTTGTATATTTTATACAAAGTCAGCTTATTGCCCCCACAAACTGGGTCCTCATTTCACCTACCTTAGAAAGGATGGAAGGCTGAGTCAACCTTGAGCCTTGGAGAGATTCGAACCAGCAGAAATTGCAGGCAGCTGTGTTAATAACAGGGTTCACTAAACCACTGTACTATCAAGGCTCTTGTATGAGGCAGGTTGGCTTGAGAGGGAGGGTTGTTACAACTGAAGCAACTTTATAGCAACTTAATAACTTTGTAACAAAGCAAGATGACTTCACCAATCCACATTCGCTGGTTCGTTCACTCTAATGCTGAGCGCCATATTTTTTCAAGTCACTTTCACTCATTCGCATTTTTTTCCCCCTTCAAATTAAGAAATCAACAAAGTGCTAATACTTGCAGTTCCAAGTTTCAGGGTTCAAGTAGATTTCCGCTACTTGTTTAGGTTATTTCCTTTCTCTTTTGAAGTTTCCTGCAGCCGGCTTGTTCTGCAAAAGCAGAATCGTCCCACGCCGCCCGGAGTCTCAGCAGGTTGGGAGGGAGCCGCGCCTGTTTCCGCCCCAGAAACAATTCCCTGGGGGGTTACAGGGGCTCGACCTGTGCCCTGCTGCCTCTCCTCCAAGAATCCTGAGGATTTTGAAGTTTTCAAGCCGCTTCTCGATCGCGAAGCGGCTCTACAAGCGGCTGGGCTGGCGGTGCTTCAAAAGGCACCGTCGTCGCCGAAGACAGGGAAACCGGATGTCCCAGTGGCCAAAGCAACCTTGAGCGTGGCAAAGGAAGAACAACTGCTGAAGGAAGAATTGGCCAAAGTTCAGGCCAGATAACAGGAAGAAATGGCCAAAGTTCAGGCCAGAAAACAGGAAGAAATGGCCAAAGTTCAGGCCAGACTAGACTATTTGAAGTATGAAAAAGAGACACTGGAAAAAGTAACACTGGCTGAAGCTTTAGAGGTGGCAGCTGAACACGCTTCACTCAACTTCAATCCTGGACAGTTAGAGGAGGACTCAGATGAGCGTGTCAAAGCCTATGTTGAGGACCAGAACTCCCCACAGCAGGGACAAAGAGGAGAACCTCACCCACCGGCTCTACGAACTATTCAGACAGCAGATATCATAAGATCTAGACCACGAGACTCCTCCTTTGAAAATGCACGACCTAGCCCGGCAAATGAAGACATTCGGGGCAACCAGAGTACTCCTTCAGCAGCAATGAAGGCGTCTCTGGAGCCAAGCACACAAACAACCATGAGACACCACCTCAGAGTGGAGGCTAAGGAGTTCCAGCCAAACCTGCCAGGCGTTACGAGTGCCGATGTCCAGCCCAATGGAGGTACTCCATTTGCCTGCCAGGAAAAGGACCTATCATCACCTGTGGCATGGAAAGACGAAATTGTCTGTAAACACTCTGTAGGGAACTGCTAGCCAGCGTTTGCACTTAATCCTGCCCTAGCCAACGCAGTAGGGCGAACCTTGCCACCACCCCCATCGTATAACTCTCCTGAAGTCCAAAAGGATACTGCAACATCCTGGAGAAGGATGGACCTGGCACATAGGGGAGTACACAAGTTCTCCGACAAATCAGGCATAGATTACATGCTATGGAAGCTTCTTTTTGTAAATGCCATTAAAGGCGAACGACTGGAGCCAGCCGAGGAACTCGGTCATATGTTCACATGGCTAGGTCCACAATCGGTACAAGCAGTAAAGGGGGTCTACGCAGCAAAAATGTACGAGCCAGTCGAAGCCCTCAAGCTATCATGGGAAATACTTGATGAGTATTAGAACAGTTTTACTAATAGGACCACACCAGTTTTGGTCACCATCATATAAAAAAGAGGTTGGGACTCTGGAAAGAGTGCAAAGAAGAACAACAAGAATGATTAAGCAGCTGGAGGTTAAAAATATGAAGAATGGTTGAAGAATTTGGTACGCCTAGCCTAGTGAAAAGAAGGACTAAGGGAGACATGATAGCAGTGTTCCAATAATTAAGAGGCTACCAGGACTTCCGCTGGCTCCGCTGACGACGAGGACGGTCTCCACAGACCACCAGCCACCCGATCTGTTAAAACCGCCCTGACAGCGTTAAACTGCTGTCCGGCGGTTTGAAAAAACTCTCCTTCGGGCAAAGAAGGAGAGGAGAGTCGGAGGGGGTGGGTAGAGCTCCCCGAAAGTCACTGGATTAATTCCAGGGACTCGGAGGGTGAGAGCTCCCCAGTTCACCCCTCCCATTGCTCCGGATCACTGGTGCCTCTGTTTAACAGAGCAAGACGTCTGCGTCCAATTCTGCCGGCAAAGAGTGAGTTCTAATGATTTCTAACAAGGCAGACAGAGCTGAAGCAAGAGTGCAAGCTTTTTAAAAGAAACAGAACTTAACTCCGTGAATACATTGTTGCAAACGGAGCTCTCTTGAGCTGGAGGCTGGAGAGGAAGCCTTTGTTATGGGCGGAAGGGAAAGTGAAAGTTAAAAGGAAACTGCTTGTTAAGAGCCCTCTGCCTGAAGAGAAAACTGTTGGGGACTGAGTATAGCTTGAAGAGAGGATTGTTTATTTTGAAAAAACTTTGAAACATACTTTGTAAGACTGTTTACAAGATTTTGTGGCTGCAAAAGGAAAAAACTCTTTTTAAAATAAAATGGCTGCTAAACAACTAAAGCCACCAACTTCTAAAGGGGGAGGAGGTTCCCCTGTAGTGACTCAAAAACAACAACTTCCTGCTGATACACAGTCACAAGACCTTAAAGAATTTATAATGGGTGCCCTGAACAATCAGACAGAAATGATGAAACAATTTTCAGAGGAGTTAAAGAAAATTAAAAGTGTGGTGGAGGAAAAACATGATAAAATAAGAGATGACATTGTTTATGCAGTTTCAGGACTGGCTACTCATATGTTAAAGATTGAGGAGAGAGTACGGGAAATTGATGATGCTAACTTGGAGCTTGCAACTAAAGTAGGGGAGGTTATGATACAAACAGAGAAAGTGGATGATGAAATGGTTCTGTTACAATACAGATCAATGGAATTTGCCCTCAGGCTGAGAGGTTTGAAAGAAAAGACTGGTGAAAATTTAAAAGATGTTTGTTCCAATGCTTTAGCAGAGCTGATTTCAGAAAGGCCAGAAGACGTGGTAATTCAAATGGATAAAATTTATAGGGTTAATTCCTGGCTGGCAAAACAAAAGCAGCTACCAAGAGATGTGGTGATTTATTTCACAACAAGGAGAATTAGAAATGACATTCTGCAAGCTTCTTATAGAAACAAGATTAAAGTGGATGGACAAGAGCTGGTGGTCCTGAAAGAGCTTCCTCCTAAAATGTTAAGAGATAGAAAGCAGTTTGGTTTTTTGGTGAATGAACTAAGAAATCAGCAGCTCCAGTACAGATGGGATGTCCCCTTTGGGATAATAGTGACATATGCTGGGCAAAGACATCGCTTAAACACAGTTGGAAAGGCAAAAGATTTTTATGTCAATGTTTTAAAGGCTGGAAGGCCACCCTCACCAGGGGGTGCTAGAAAGCAATTGGAAACGACACAACAAGAGAAAGATGGAGGGCAACCACAAACTTACGCTCAAGCTCTAGCTGGAGGAGCTAATTTGGAAGAAGATTTACTGCTGAGTGGGGGTCCACCACCAACCCTTGAGTCATTAACGATGATACAGCTGCCAAAAGATCAACGACTGACAAGAGCTACTTACAAACAACATCTGGCATGACAGCCTCAAGATTCAACCCAACAAGTTCAAAAAACACAAGCAGTGGGAGGAGCTAGGCCGAAGTATAATATGGCGGAGGAGGTTCAGCTGATGCTCTCAAAGCTTGGAGCGCCAAGAGATGGCAAATAAATTCTTATCTTGGAATGTCAGTGGTTTAAATTCTCCACAAAAAAGAAAGAAAATATTTCACTACTTGAAGCAATTTCAGAATGATGTTATTTGTTTGCAAGAAACGCATATTAAATCTTCAGATCAAAAGTATTTGATAAATTCGAAATTAGGTACACATTTTGTGGCATCAGCACCAGAGAAGAAAAATGGCCTAGTTATATACATTAAAAGAGGTTTAGTGGCTAATTTAATTGAGGCTGATACTCAAGGTAGATATATTGCAATTGAATTAACAACACAGAATGGGAAGCTGCTTGTAATTGGAGTATACGCACCTAATCAACAACAAGATAAATTTTATAAACTTTTACATACTAAAATATTACAATGGGATTATAGATCTTTACTTCTAATGGGTGATTGGAATGGGGTAATAAATACCCAGAAAGATAAAAAAAGTCTATCTAAGATATCCATGCGTGCTAAGTTGCCTAAATCTTTTTTTGATATTCTGGAGGATATGGAGCTCAGAGATATTTGGAGAGAAAGGAATGTATCAGAAAGTGATTTTACTTTTTTTTCAGATAGGCATCAATCTTTCTCTAGGATTGATTTTATATTAACTACAAATGATCTTTTTTCTAGGGTGAAGAACACGAAGATATGTCCAAGATCTTTAACTGATCATAGCCCGGTTTGGGTGGAATTAGAGCAGGAAAGAGGGGAAAGGAGGTCTTGGAGGTTAAATGAGAATTTATTTAGATATGAAGATAACTTGTGTGAGCTTAAAAAACAAATGAAAGAATTTTTTGTTAACAATATGAATAAAGGAACCTCGATGGAGATGGTATGGGATGCGAGTAAGGCATATATGAGAGGAACATTAATTTTTTTGAACAATAAATATAGACTAAAACAACAAAACAGACGGAAAGAGATAGAGGAGGAAATTAAAAAGAAAGAACAATCGCTTATAACTAACCCGGGAGATAAAAAGGCAAAAGATATGATCAATATTTTAAGAGAGCAACTTAATATGTTATTGGCTGGGCAAGTAGCAACTAGCATACAATATGCCAGACATAATACATTTTGTAATGCTAATAAACCTGGGAGATGGTTGGCTTACACGATGAGGAAAAAACAAAAATCACGTGTTATAGATAAGATAGAATTTAGAGGAAAAGAAATTTATCAACAGAATTTAATAAAAAAGGCTTTTTTGGAGTTTTATACAAAGTTATATGCTAAAGATGTGATTCAAGATGTTGATATTGATAGATATTTAAAGATGGAGATTCCTGAATTAACACTGGAACAGAGAGAGAGATTGAATCAGCCAATAACGTCCGAGGAAATTGTTGGGGCAATTAAACAATTAAAAATAGGTAAGGCTCCAGGAACAGATGGACTAACAGCTGTCTATTATAAACATTTACAATCTGAAATGTTAGAACCACTCAAAATTTTATTTAATAAAATACAAGTAGGAGGAGGAGTACCACCTTCCTGGAAAACAGCTTTTGTCTCACTAATTCCAAAGGAGGACCAAAACTCCATTAAACCTGAGAACTTCAGGCCAATTTCACTTCTGAATACTGATTATAAGATTTTTGCTAAGATATTGGCTAATAGATTAATGCCAGTTATGCAACAAATAATTCATAATGATCAATCAGGGTTTATAAAAGGGAGACAAATGAGATATAATGTTAGACAAATCGTAAACTTACTGGAATACTTGGAAAAAAATAATCAAGTCCCTGCAGCGTTTATATTTTTGGATGCAGAGAAGGCATTTGATCGTTTGAACTGGCAATTTTTGTTTAAAATAATAGAGAAAATGCATTTTGGGGAATATTTTACACAATCAATTAGAGCGATATATCAGCAGCAAACAGCACAAATTATAGTTAATGGAGGTTTAACAGAGGCTTTTAAAATTGAGAAAGGAATAAGGCAGGGGTGTCCTCTGTCCCCACTATTATTTATTCTGACTATGGAGGTACTATTGAACAAGATACGGGACTCAGAAAAATTGAAGGGTATTGTAATTAGACAACAAGATTATAGATTAAGAGCATTTGCAGATGATTTGGTTATTACCTTATCCCAACCTATAGAGTCGGTTCCATATATATTGGATATAATTGATCAATACGGGAAAGTATCAGGATTTAAAGTTAACCCACATAAGACAAAGATGATAGTTAAAAATATGACTATACTGGAAAGAGATAAACTGGCAAGATTAACAGATTTTGAAATAGTTAAAAAGGTTAAATATCTAGGGGTATACATAGCAGCTTCAAATACAAAATTATACAAAAACAATTATGAGGTTCTTTGGCAGAAGGTACAGAAGGATATGGAAAATTGGAAAAAATTACAGTTGTCTTTATTGGGAAGAATTGCAGCAATTAAAATGAATGTCTTACCTAGATTTTTATTTTTGTTCCAAATGATACCTGTGCTTAAGAAAGATGAGAATCTGAGAGAATGGCAGAAAGGTGTTAATACTTTTATTTGGGCTGGGAAAAAACCCAGAATAAAAATGAAAATTATGCAAGATACACGTGAAAGAGGGGGTCTCAAAATGCCTAATTTAAGATTATATTATGAAGCAGCGGTTTTATCACAAATTAGTGATTGGTTTAATTTAACTGAGGGGAGAATTTTGAATTTAGAAGGTTATGATTTGTTATATGGATGGCATGCCTATTTGTTATATGACAAAAAAGTGGATAAAGTATTTAAGGCTCATATATTAAGAAATGCTTTGTTGAGGGTTTGGAAAAAATATCAATATAAGTTAAATTATAAGATACCTGTATGGGCAAATCCTAGACATGCAATAGAAAATATAAGTATAGAACAAAAACAGGAGGTGATTAACTATAAAGAGCTTCTTATTATGGAAAGGGGGGTAATGTATTTGAAATCTTTAGATACACTGAGAGAAGAAGGTATAATTTACACATGGTTTCAGTACGGTCAACTTCAAGCTAGATGGAAGGAAGATCAAAAAACTGGCTTTGTGCAAAATGAGGAGAATTTGGTAAAACAAATTAGAGATCAAAAACAAATGCATATTAAAAGGTTGTATAATGCTTTATTGGAAATAGATTCTGAGACGGAATTGGTTAAAGATTGTATGATTAAATGGGCACAAAATTTTCAAGAGCCAGTAATGATGGAGACTTGGGAAAAGATTTGGATTAGAAATGTGAAATTTACACAAGCACAAAATTTAAGAGAAAATTTTTATAAAATGTTCTATAGATGGCACTTAGATCCCAAAAAATTATCATGTATGTATCCTAATGTGCAAGCTAAATGTTGGAGATGTGACTGTGATGATGCAACTTATTATCATATATGGTGGACTTGTAGAAAAATCAAAGCATTTTGGATAAAGATTTGGTGGGTGATGCAGAATATTTTTAAAAAGAGACTGAAATTTACTCCACAGTTGTTCTTAATGGGTATAACTACGGACTGTACAGTTGTAGAGACTAAATTGATTTTGAACTTGATAACAGCAGCAAGATTGTTGGTAGCACAACACTGGAAGAAGGACTTTTTGCCTACTATTGATGATTGGATATTGAAAGTAACTAATTTAGCTGAAATGGCTAAAATTTCAGCATATCTGAAGGATCACACACAAGAAAGGTATATACAGGACTGGAGAAGATGGATTGATTATATACAAAATAAGTATCAGACCAAAAAATATCAAATAGCTTATGAATGATTTCTTTTATTTGTATAAGTGCTATATAAGTGATATTAGAAGTATTATGTTTAAGAAATAAGATTTTATATATGGGGGGGTTAAGAAATTTTTTTTTTAGGGGGTGTTAGTTTGATGATTGGTTATGTAATTTAGTTTATTGTTAAAGGTCAATAGAAATACCTTGTGTTCTGCTCTGGGAAGTCGGGGAGCGGGAGGGGGGTTGGGAGGGAGGGTTGTGGGGAAATTGTGTTTGTTTTAAAACTTTTTCAATAAAAAAAAAAAAATTAAGAGGCTACCACAAAAGACATTTTTGTGGTCATTGTTAAGATATTCCTGATTGCTTCTGTACTATTCCATTCAATAATCTTGAGGAATATAGGAACCTGACTAGGATGTTCATTCGTTCATTCATTCATTCATTCGTTCTTTCGTTCGTTCGTCCATCCATCCATTCAATTTCTATAGCCACCCTTCTCAGTCAATGACTTTAGGTGGCTCACAACTCAAAAAATATACAGCAACTAAAACATTTAAAAATAATGCTACAATTAAAAAAAGAAACATCCAGAATAAATAGGTTTATTCTGGATCTCTATAATTCTCTTTATAGAGGCAGCAACCAAGATACCTGGCCAGGAATTGGGGCCCTGAACACATTTAACACTTCAGGCTCAGGAATATAGCCAGCCAACCCACAGGATTGGGGCCACTCTAATCTCTGAGGGAAGAGCTAGGACCAGTGCAGAAAATTCCCATTTTCTAAACCTTGCCAGCTGTATGGGTAAGATTAATGGATTCAATAATTTGAAAAATTAAAACAAGCCATTTCTTTATTCATCTATCAGACAGTAATGTTCTATCCCTCCAAGTTGCCTTGCCTTGCCTTGCCTTGCCTTGCCTTGCCTTGCCTTGCCTTGCCTTGCCTTGCCTTGCCTTGCCTTGCCTTGCCTTGCCTTGCCTTGCCTTGCCTTGCCTTGCCTTGCCCTGCCCTGCCCTGCCCTGCCCTGCCCTGTCCTGTTTGTTTTGTCTCTGAGTAAGTCACTTCGGAGAGGCCCAAAGAAAGGAAGATTTGAGGGAAATATGTAATCAGAAATGTCCAGTTGTCAGGGTTCTGACATATGCCCTGTGCTGTTACAGATAGTGAGTTGTGGTGAGTTAGTTACCTTAAGAATTAAGAGCTGTCTCCTTAAGAGATTGCATTGTGGGAGATGTAGTGAGAGATTGCATTATAGGAAATGTAGTCCATGACATGTGACCTTATCTGTGTGTCTGATTGGCCACTGAGGCTCTCTGCCGGGATTTTAGAACAAAGAGCTGGCCATATGTTGAATTACCTCAGAAGAGAGAACATGCTTTCTGAACAGGGAGTCAGAACTACCATCCTTTTACACTAGGAAATGGGACAGATTATGAAATATGGATGCACCTCAGCTGGACTCACTATGATTGTAAGTCTTATGTGTTCAAGGATTCCCAAATAAATATAATCTGCATGAAAACCTGTTTGCTAGAGTTTATCTGCCTGTTTCCAGTGGAGCCAGATGCCTGGGGAACAGAACATGCCCTAATTAAATCATGAGCCTCAGCCAAGTTTCAGAAGAAATCCAGTTATTTATTAGGAATTTCATATAGGCACATTCCCAAGTGAAGCCAACTCTGACCCCACATAATTTATGCCCCAATCATGACCCTGTTTCTCCCCTCCCCCCAGGGTGTGTCATCAATCACATTCACCAACAGAGCAATTTTGTGGGTTTTAGAGATCACTCCCCTCTGTCTGCTGTGGGTAACCTTGGTAGACAGCCTTAAGAGAGATAAGGCTGGAATGTGGTTCTGTTTTTGGCTGCCATGCTGTTTCGTTGGTTTCCCAACCCCCTTGCCTACGGCAATTCAAGAGCAGATCAGGGATGCTTTGCAAGTTGACAGTGGTCTCTGATGACCAGACCTTGCCTTGCCCTGCCCTGCCATGCCCTGCCCTGTTTGTTTTGTCTTTGAGTAAGTCACTTCAGAGAGGCCCAAAGTAAAGGAAGATTTGAGGTGAATATGTAATTAGAAATGACCGGCCTCATTAGCTTCAATTGTAGGAGATGAAAATTGCCGTGTCACTTTTCTTTGAGGGTTAATCCTCTGGAAACCCTACAGAGGAGGCATGATAGAGAATTTATTAGAAGGAAAAAAAATGTTTTTGCTTGGTTTCATATTCATTTCCTCTCACTGTGAGTTTCCCACAGTAATACACAGCTGTGTCCTCCGTTTTCAGGCTGTTCATTTGCAGATGAACCTGGCTGCGGGAGTCATCCCTGGAGACGGTGAAGCATCCCTTGACTTTATCCGAATAGTATATTGGAGAGAAGGAGGTACCTATATACAAAACCCATTCTAAGCTTTTCCCAGGAGCTTGCCTCACCCAGGTCATCCAATGGTCAGCGAAGGTGAATCCGGCAGCTTGGCAGGAGAGACGGAGGGACTCGCCAGGCTTTCTGACATCTCCTCCAGATGCCACCAATTGTACCGCAGACTGCGCTCCTAGAATGACGACATCAAAAGTTTATTTCAGGAAATTCAACATTAAGACGTACTGTATCTCTTTTGAAAGACCATTTAAACAAGTACCTTTCCCTATTATTAAAAAAAGAAGAAACGGGAAACCAAAAACCATTTTTCCCCTCTTTAGAGCTTTGCTATTGGATTGTTTATGGAAGAAATAGAGGCAGAACACTTTGGCCTTATGGGCATAACTGCTTCTGAAAGGATCTAGGACAAGCATATAGAGACAATTCTCTACACATTTGCATCTCTTTGAGGATAAAAAGGCAACTCAAATATTTTACCAGAGCCACCCCCGCTTTTGTTTTTTTGCAAGAGTGAGTTCTAGTCCTATCTTAGGAAGCAGGCAATGGCAAACCACTTCCTAGGCAGGAACTAACACAGAAGTTGTCAGGAGTTAACACTGATTTGAAGTGTGTATGTATGCATGTATGTGTGTACACACACCCATTGATCTATTATTTATCTATCATCTATCACACACACACACACACACATATAGATTATACCAAATTTATATTTGCTGATAAAGAAATAAAGGGAGACTAGTATAGATCTATTTCAAGCTATTTAGCTCTCATCAGCTAGCCATACCCTTACTCGGATTCGAACTATATCCTGACTAGGTGGCTCAGTGGCTAAGACACTGAGCTTATCAATCAGAAAGGTTGGTAGTTCAGTGGTTCGAATCCCTAGTACAGGTCTCCTATGTAAGCAGGGGGTTGGACTAGATAACCTCCAAGGTCCCTTCCAACTCTGTTACTGTTGATCTATCTATCTATCTATCTATCTATCTATCTATCTATCTATCTATCTATTATCTCTCTCTCTCTCTCTCTCTCTCTCTCTCTCTCTCTCTCTCTCTCTCTCTCTCCATATATATATAAAGAAGCAGAAATTCTGTGAGCTTCGGAACTTAACATTTTAAAATAATTAAAAAAAAATATTTTACTAAGCTTTTGTCAGCCATCTGCTGACATTGTCAGAGTATTAAACTACCATTACAGAGATCTCTGCCTTTATATGCCATTAATCAATTTGGCCATTGTGCCCGTAATAGGCCCTTCCAGCCGTCTCCCACTTGTAATTAGCTGTGTTGTTTTTGCTGTTGTCATGCTGGATGATGGAGGCTTAATTCCTACTGTTTCCTCCCTCCTAGCCTGCTTATCAGTGGGGGATGATGTTAGCCTGTCAATCATTGCAATTTGCTGTCTCGTCTGTGACCTTCTTGTCAGCCCGGTTCTTTCTCATTAATCCTATCTGTTACAGTTTGAGACAGCCCTGCTGGGTTGCTCTGTGTTTGGTCAGGACTAACTGTGCCTTCACAGGCTGAGTCTGCATGCTCAGAGGTGGGTAGTGGGTGCCATTGGTCTCTGCTCACTGATGGAAAGCTGTCTCTGCTCATCCTGCAGGGTCTTTCCTGATGTCTCAAAGCCTGGTAGTCTGAGTCTGCATTCTATCTATCTATCTATCTATCTATCTATCTATCTATCTATCTATCTATCTATCTATCTATCTATCTCTATCCATCCATCCATCTATCATCTATCTATATCTATCACTATTATCTTCTCTCTCCATCACCCCCCCCCCTCTCTCTCTCTCACACACACACACACACACACACACACCTATTTCAGTTCAATTATGTCTGATTCTACATCTGGGTTTATTTTGGGGGCATTTTCTTTTTCTTTCTTGGTGGATTACTGCTGCCTGTTCTGCTTATTTCAGTCTAAATGCAATAGAATTAATTTAGTGCAGTTTTTGTTCAACACCCAGTGGGGTTTTAAGTGCCTAAAAAGGCAGGCTTCAAAGAATGTAAGGGTGGTAATACAAGCATACTGGTGTAGATGTAGAAGATTTATAACAGCTGAAATGAGAATATTACATACAATAAATCCTAAACCCTAAGTGTCTCAGTGCTAAGCTCCTAGCCAATAAGATAGTTGGTAAAACAATAAGACAGTTGAGAAATTCACATTAAAGTACAGTGGCCTGAGACTGTCAAAGCCAAACCAATCAGAGCATAAAACAACTAAGAGAAGTCATACAAGATCAGAAAATGCGGAGAGAGCTGGTCCATAGAATTGCCAAGAATCAGATAAAATAAAATAGAGTTGGAAGGTCTTGTAGTCCAAATCCCTTCTCAAGCAGGAGACCCTATACCATTTCAGATAAATAATAACAACAACAACAACAACAACAATAATAATAATAATAATAATAATAATAATAATAATAATAATAATAATAATAATAATTTTATTTCTATACCGCCCTTCTTCCGAAGGACTCAGGGCGGTGTACAGCCTATTTAAAAACACAGAACAAAACAACAATTAAAATTTAAAATCATTAAATAATTAGGCTCCAATTAAAATCCCAGAAATTTAAAATACCCCGATTTAAAATCGTTATGTTAATAGCCCAGCCTGGCGGAACAACAGGGTCTTCAGTGCGCAGCGAAACACCCGGAGGTCGGAGATCTTACGTATTTCCGGGGGCAGTTCATTCCACAGGGCTGGGGCTCCCACAGAGAAGGCCCTCCCCTGGGTGTCGCCAGCCGACATAACTTGGCCGATGGCACCCTGAGGAGACCCTCTCTGTGGGAGCGGACTGGTCGGTGGGAGGCTATTGGTGGCAGAAGTCGGTCTCGAAGGTACCCGGGTCCTATGCCATGGAGCGCTTTAAAGGTGATAACCAACACCTTGAATCGCACCCGGAAGACCACTGGAAGCCAGTGCAGCTCGCGCAGGAGGGGTGTCACGTGGGCGCAACGAGTTGCACCCATAACCACCCGCGCGGCCGCATTCTGGACCAGTTGAAGCCTCCGAGTGCTCTTCAAGGGGAGCCCCATGTAGAGAGCATTACAATAGTCCAGCCGGGAGGTGACAAGGGCGTGAGTGACCGTGCGCAGGGCGTCCCGATCCAGAAAGGGCTGCAACTTTAAAGATAAATGGCTGTCTGGTCTCTTCTTAAAAGCCACCAGCAATGAAGGCAAGCCATTGGTTGATTGTTCTCACCAGTAGGAAATTTCTTCTTAGTTCTAAGTTGCTTCTCTCTTTGATTAGTTTCTACCCATTGCTTCTTGTCTTGCCTTCAGTGCTTTGGAAAATCGCTTGACATCCTCTTTTTTTGTGGCAGCCCTCAAATATTGGGATACTGCTATCACGTCTCCCTTACTCCTTCTTTTCACTAGGCATACCAAATTCCTGCAACCTTCTTCAACCATTCTTCATATGTTTTAGCCTCCAGCCCCCTAATCACCCTTATTGCTCTCTTCTGTACTCTTTCCAGAGTCTCCACATCTTTTTTTATATTGTGGTAATCAAAACTAGATGCAGTATTCCAGATATGGTTTTATAAGGCTTTATAAAGCAGTACTAATACTTCACATGATCTTGATAGGGTTGAATGGATAGCATCATGGTTATATCTCCAACTGATGTCTTTGGGATTTTTAAAGCTGGTTAATAAAAAGGCTTTACAACATGGAGATCTTAAATTTGCTGAGATGGAAGCATGTGCTAGGAAGAGGAACTATTTCCATTCATTGTCACAAATCAACAGGAAGAACCTGGCAGGCCTGTAAATGATATCGACATGGATGAAAGAACAGCAGCTGTTGATTTCCAAAAATATGGTTTTCCTGTTTGATTCATCTGATTTGGCTTGAAATGTTATCTGGTCCTTCTCTAATTCACTCAACGGTTATTTACTGCCCCCTTTAGAGTCATTTTTTCCCCAAAATTTGACAACCTTTTTTGCTTGATCTGTTTCACTGTATTCCTTGCAAAGTAATAAGTGGCTGTATCTTTTTCCTTTAAACGATCCATTTTCAGGTAGAAGTTGGAGCCACTTTTCGAGGCTAAAAATCTCCCTTGAATGTCAGGAGAATAAAAATGATGTGTAGGGTGTTATAGCTAACAAGCCATTGCAGTCCTTTTCCAGGTTCTTGCCTAATCCAGTCCATAAAATAGCTGTTGATATCAAAACCAGTGGCAGTACATGTCAATGACATGGTTGCTCGGGGTGCTTCCACCTGTTGGCCTGACTGCATAAGAATTATTTGTGCAAAACCAACTAGTTGGGAAAAAAAATAAATAGAAATGAAAAGGTGGGATGGGAATTCTTGTTACCCAATGGGACTAAATGCCAATATCAGAAAGCGTTGAAGCTTTAAACCCAACGTACATGAGAAGGTGCCCACTGCAGTGAGTAATACAAAGAAAGATGACATAGTAGAAGCAGCAGCTAAATCTTGGAAAACCTTTGAGTAGTCTATACACAAAGCTCATGTGAGATGAGAAACTTTGAGAATTTAAATGGGAAATGAAAGTGATGCAGGTTTTGCATAAATCAGTGTGTGGACTACTAATATGATAGTTTTGAAGAATCAGAGAATCCTGTCATGCCCCTGTCAGAGTCTGAATCTGAGACAGAGGATGAACAGCTGACAGAGAGCAGCAGAGTGGCTCCATTGGCTGTGGAGGAAACTGGGGAAGGGCAAAGTCAGGCTGGGCAGAGCAGGGGAGAGGTAGAACAAAGGAGAAGGGGTTCAGATTAAGACCAAGGCCCACCCGCTCCTTATCCTAGGGCGCACAGAGAAGAACGCAGAAGAGAGTGACGTGGGTTGCATGGCTTATGAGGAAGGAAAGGGCCCTGATTTCCTTCACAAGGCACACCTGGGGATGGACTTTAAAGGAGATGTAGTTGGGAGGGGCGTTTTTCGGGAATATGTTAATATGGCTTCCAAAGCTGACACAAACATGGAATTCATCTAGTGTTGAGAGTTGTGGCCAGCATTCCTGGCATTCCTCCTGACTGTTTGAATTATTGCCGTGCTTCTGTGTGCTTATCTTGCCTTGCTGGAAGTATTGCCATGATTCTTCACTTCTTGGACTCATTATTTTGCCCTGCTGGAGTGCTTGATTGCAGTCATTCTGCTTACAGCATTTGGACTGGAGTAACTGCAGCCAGAGGCTGCTGCAGGTTTGTGGGAGAGCTTTTCTCCAGGCTGGAGAGTAAATGGGATATTGGGGGCAAAGTTGGAGCAAATATAGGGACTCATACCTGTTCTCTGGCTGTATTGCCTTTGTGCCACACCCTGGGTCATCACAAATCCCATATCTCACTACTTCTAGAAACAAGAAACATCTTCCTGTGATAGAAGGATTAACTTCTCCTTTTGAATCTTCTCCAACAATTTATTGTACTTTTTCTAAAGTTGATCACAGTTCACTATACATTTTAGCTAAGCTTCCTCTTCTGTCGGGTAATTTGCAGGACTCAGGCTGACTGCAAGGTGGGGAAGGCTTGGCCATCTGACCCTCTTGCTTCCCTATACTTACCCATCTCCAATTTCACAATGTGGACTCCAGACAACACTACTTTCTTCTTCAGAATTTAGAACTAAGGAGAAATTTCCTGACAGAACAATTAATCAGTGGAATGACTTGCTTCCAGAGGTTGCAAATGCTTTTTAAGAAGAGATTGGATAACCATGTGTCTGAAATGGTACAGGGTTTCCTGCCTAAGCAGGGGGTTGGAGTAGAAGACCTCCAAGGTCCCTTCCAACTCTGTTATTCTATTCTATTCTATTCTATTCTATTCTATTCTATTCTATTCTATTCTATTCTATTCTATTCTATTCTATTCTATTCTATTCTATTCTATTCTTTTGTACAGAGCTGCTGTCGACGTGTTCAGGTTGTTCTTCTTTCAAAGATTCTGACATTGTATCATCTTTCTGAGACCAATGAGCACCATGGCCTGTAAAGGTGTTCAAATAATGCCACTGTGTAGTCATCTAAGAGATGAAGGACCGTGAGTTCGATTCCTTTTTTTTTTTAAAAAAAAGTTTTTCAGTTTTATTTCTTATACACGTAATATAAAATGTACATTTTCTTATGCATAATTAATTATACATATACATGTTTTCCTTAAAGAAAACATTAAAATAAGGCATTTTAATTACATTCGGAGTTGCTCTTCTAACCTTTCTTCCCTCATTTCGCAACAAACCTTCTCCTCCTCCTCCTCTTTCCCTTCCCTCCTCCTCTCCAATCCTACTTTCTCCTTCCTCCTCTCCTACCACATCCTACTTCCCCTTCCTTTTCCCCACTCCTCTCTTCTTTTCCCCCTTTCTCACCTTCTCTCCTACTCCTGTCCCCTACCCTTCCTTCTTCTCCATTTCCCTTTCTTCCATTCCACTCGCTCCCTCTCCTCTTTATACCCTCTCCTCTACTCCTTTCTATCTTCTTTGCTGTGGAATATTCTCCTTGTTTGGTATTCAAGCAACCATAAATTCAATTCCAGATTGAGCCTTTGAATCAGATCGAATAACATCTAGCTACCAATGTCTAAGGCATATCAATGAGGATGAATCCAGTTTTGTGGTGCTCCAAGGCAGAATCTGCAGAATTATAACTTATGCATATATATATATGTGTGTGTGTGTGTGTGTGTGTGTGTGTGTGTGTGTGTGTGTGTGTATATACACACATATATGTTTTCTCAGGTTTTCGCGGGTGTTTGTATGTAGGTCTTTGGTTATTCGGGTCTTCTCCCACGTAAAATTGGAAGTGTCTTGGCGATGTTTCGACGAAGTCTCATTCGTCATCTTCAGGCTGGTGTTCTCAGCTTTGTGCTTCCAGGAGCAATGTGAGATCGCAGCTGTCTCTTCCTTTTAACTGCTAGTGGGGGTGTGAGCTGATTGGGTGGGAACTTGGCTGTGTTCTGATTGGGTGGAGGTGTGTTCTGATTGGTTAGGGGCTTGGCTGTGCTCTGATTGGATGGGGGGTTGATTGTGCTCTGATTGGCTGGGGGTGTGTTCTGTTTGGGTGGGGGCTTGGTTGTGCTCAGCTTAGTCTGAGTTGCAGGGGGATTTGAGCTGGTGAGCTGCGTTGTTGTTGTTTGGCTTCGTGTTTGTGGCCGTGCGAGCTCTTCATGGTGGGTGTCAGTTTGCTTCATGTATGGATTGGAGGGGTTTAAAGTGGCTAATGATGCAGCTGCGGTCTGGCTTCTGGTCCTTGGTCGTGGCTCATTATCAGTGTGGGTTTGAGTCTGCTTTCTGTGTGGATGTGTGGTGGTGACATCCTGTGTGGCTCTCGTGAGTGTGGTTCTGGTGTCATTCGTCATGTTAGGGACTTGTTTGTCAATAAGGGCGGGTTTCCAAATGGCTGGTAGGCGGGAGGTATTGTCTCGTTTGTTCATGCTGTATGGGCGTTTTTCTATCTCGATGGCTTCTCTGATTATTCTGTTGTTAAAGTGTTCAGTTTTGGCGATAGTTCTGGTCTTTTTAAAGTCAATATCATGTCCTGTGGCTTTAAGGTGTTGGACCAGGGAAGAAGTTGGTTCCTCTTTTCTGACTGAGTTCTTGTGTTCTTCTATGCGTGCATTTATTCATCTGTTGGTTTGTCCGATGTATGTGGTGGGGCAGGCGGTGCATGGGATTTCATATACTCCTTGATTTTCTAACTCAATTTTGTCTTTGGGGTTCCTTAGGATGGTGGATATTTTTCGGTTTGTGCAGAATGCTGTCTTGATGTTATCTTTGTGGAGGATTTTGCTTATTCTGTCTGTGGTGCCTTTTATGTATGGGAGGAGGGCTTTGCCGTTTTCTTGTTCTCTGTCTTGGATTTTAGTGGGGGTTTCTTTTTGGATTAGGTTGGTGATCTTATTTCTTTGGAATCCATTGGATGTTAGTACGTTAGTGAGGGTGTGTAGTTCGGTTTTTAGGTGTTGTTCATCAGCTAAGCGTTTTGTTCTGGAAATGAGTGTCTTGGCTAGAGAGTTGATCTGGGCAGGGTGGTGGTGTGAGAGTGCGTGCAGATAGCGGTTTGTGTGTGTTTTCTTCTGGTAGATAGTGTGTCCTAGGGAGCCATTGGATTTTCTTAATATATATATATGGGACAATTGAATAAAGAAGCTGAGTGAGAGCAGCCACTAGGATTACCTCTTCCCCTCAAGGGACCCCTGGAGAAATTGTACAAACTCGAAGGGAAGTGGAGTCACTGTAACTGCTGTACAATAATACAAGCAGAGTCCTCAGCCTTGAGGCTGTTCATTTGGAGATAAAGAGAAGATTGGGAATTATCCTTGGAGATGATGAATCTTCTGTTGACTTTGGAATTGTACTACTGGCTAGCTCCATTAGAATTAATATTTGCCACCCACTCCAATACATTCTCATCAGATTCACAGAACCAGGCCATGTTATGGCCTGCAATGTTGAATCCAGATGCTTTACAGGACAGGCGCAGTGACCCTCCCGGAGCTCCAACACTTCCTCCAGTCTCCACCAACTGAACCACTGAATGACAGCCTGAGAAGAAAAGACAAAGAGGTAGAATCAGGAAAAACTTGGGGGAAATAAATCTTATGAAATGTTGTTTTTGCTTATGAGAGAACAACAACCTGAGAGAGTGAGGAAGAAGATAAAGACGATGCAAAACTTAATTGTGTCACTTGTGGTGTCTCTTGAAACTATGTACTTGACTTCCTCAGTCTCTAAGGTCTACATTTATCAATTTGCATAGACCCTCTCTTATAAGAACACGTTCCTTCCATTTGAATGATAAATTCATCCCAAGGTTTTAAGCTTATGATCTAGGGATCATATGATTTTAGAAATAGGGAAGGTTTTTTTTTTTTTAATTTGCAGACAGTTTAGTTAAGAATGCTATTCTTTCCCTTTCGTGGATCACTGCCGGGATGTGGTGAAGGGGCTTGTGTAGTTCAAAGAAGTTATGAACTAAGCCATGAAAGGTGACCCAAGATGGATAGATCAAAACCATTTGTCTGAAATGATATAGGGTTTCCTGCCTAAGCAGGGGTTGGACTAGAAGACCTCCAAGGTCCCTTCCAACTATTCTATTCTATTCTATTCTATTCTATTCTATTCTATTCTATTCTATTCTATTCTATTCTATTCTATTCTATTCCATTCCATTCCATTCCATTCCATTCCACTCCACTCCACTCCACTCCACTCCACTCCACTCCACTCCATTCCTCATCCTATCCTATCCTATCCTAACCTATCCTATCCTATCCTATCCTATCCTATCCTATCCTATCCTATCCTATCCTATCCCATCCCATCCCATCCCATCCCATCCCATCCCATCCCATCCCATCCCATCCTATCCTATCCTATCCCATCCCATCCCATCCCATCCCATCCCATTCCATTCCTCATTCTATCCTATCCTATCCTATCCTATCCTATCCTATCCTATCCTATCCTATCCTATCCTATCCTATTCCATTCCATTCCTCATTGTACCCTACCCTACCCTACCCTACCCTTCCCTACACTACCCTACCCTATCCTATCCTATCCTATCCTATCCTATCCTATCCTATTCACATGGGCATCTGCTGTGCTTTGGAGGACATGGTGTTGCAAAGAGTCAGACATGGCTTAGTGACTGAACAACAACTGGTCTTTAATAAAATGGCACAATTACTGGAGACACATCTATTATTACATTTCAAGGTTTTGTTGTCCTTCCATGGTACGGTTGTTTCTCTCTATTAATTTTGTTATTTTTATGACAGTGCAGCTTTAGGTAAAAAAGTCTCATTTCATTTCACCTTTACTCCTGATGGCTATTTTAAATTTTAGAAGAGTATAGTCTACCTTCCTGTATCAATCCATTATAGTCTTCCACCATCTACTTTTCCGCTTTTACTCTAATGCCGTGATGGCGAACCTATGGCACACGTTCCAGAGGTGGTATGGAGCGCCCTCTCTGATGGCATGCAAGCCATTGCCCCAGCTCAACTCCACCATGCATGCGCATGTGCCTCCCGTCATGGGGGCGGGGCGCATGTGGGAGGCATGTGCACATGTGTGTGTGGTGTCACACGCACCTGCGGAGGGGCGTGCACTCATGCGTGGGGGGCAGGGAGTGCAAGGGGGTCACACACACATGTGCGGGAGGTGCGGGGAGCATGTGCAGGGGTCAGGGGGAGTGCACGCTTTCGGCACACGATGACAAAAAGATTAGCCATCACTGCTCTAATGTGTCTTCAACATTATTCGATTTTTCTCCCACCAGAGATCAAATTTCTTAGCAAAAGATTAACTGAGGTCAACTATAAGTACCAGGGTCTTAATTAGAGTTTACATATCTGAACTTTTTTCCTTTCCTCTTCATGCTTCTGCCTGCTCTTTTGTTTATGAAAAGAGAATTTGTTTCTTTTTTTTATAAAAAGTTTTTTATTTAAATACATTAAAAACAAACACAAAACAAACAACACATATATACAAATCATTTTTCCGTTGTTAACAGCTCGTTTTAAGGTGATCCTTTCTTATTATTTACATATATTCTAACTTTATCTTAATCTACTTAAATAATCTAATTTCCTTTGTGTCAACTTCTCTTTACTTTGATCTTCAGCACATTCAATCCATATTATCACAAAAATAAACAATAGAGTATTATTTCCGTTCCCCCCTTTTCCCCTCTTTATTCCTTTTTTCGTTTTTCCTTTTCTCGCACCAATCATACCATCTAAACCATACTCTATAGTAATCTGAGTCCTCTCTTTCCTTAAATTCCTTTGTAAGCTTGTCCATCTCTGCGCATTTGAGGATTTTTTTGATTAAATCCTCTTCTGTCTGTTTGTTTTGCACAAATAATTTTTACGCAGTCAGGCCAACAGGTGGAAGCACCCGGAGCAACCGTGTCATTGACATGTACTCCCACTGGTTTTGATATCAACAGCTATTTTATGGACTGGATTAGGCAGGAACCTGGAAAAGGACTGCAATGGCTTGTTAGCTATAATACCCCTTCACATCATTTTTATTCTCCTGACATTCAAGGGAGAATTTGTTTCTTTCTGACAGCTGCACTTTAGTTTCCAGAGGCTGCAAAGTTGGGCCTTGAACAATATGTCTAGGGGTTCCTTGAATGGAGAAGCTCAGAGGAAGTAAGAGACAAGGTTGGGCCACTTCCTTTCAGCCTCTCCTCTCAAGGGACCCCTGGAGAAATTGTAAAAGCTTAAAGGGAAATTCAGTCACAGTGTCTGTTGCACAATAATACAAGGCAGAGTCTTCGGGCTTCAAGTTGTTCATCTGCAGATAAAGAGAACTTTGGGAATTGTCCCTGGAGATGATGAATCTTCCGGCAATTTTGGAGTTGTGCAACTTGCTACTTCCTGTATCACTAATTCTAGCCATCCATTCCAGTCTTTTCTCTGGAGCATGATGGACCCAGTCCATGTAAGCGCTTGCAAAGGTGAATCCAGATGCTTTACAGGTTAGACGGAGGGAACCTCCAGGAGCTACAACACCCCCTCTGGTCTCCACCAACTGGACCTGTGAGTGACTGCCTGAGAAGGAAAGATAAAGAAGGGATCAGGGGAAAACTGGAAAAGGGAGAGTTGACCAGTTGTCATTTTTGGTTAGAAGAGAACATCTACCTGAAAGACTGAGAAAGAAGACAACAAAGATGCACAACATAATTGTGACAGTGCTGGTATCTCTTGAAGCTAAGCTTTTGACTTCCTCTGCAGAGTGGAGTTTCCAAGAACTATATTTAAGGGTGTGAAAGAATTGAACTAATTTGCATAGTCCCCATATTATAAGAACACACTCCTTCCATTCACACTATAAATTGATCCCGTGGTTCCAATCATAAAGTACTTTCCTGAGACCAGAACTTTAGAAATAGATTTTTTTTAAAAAAAAAATCAGTCAGTTGATTAGAGAATTCTGGTGTTTAATAAAAGGGAGCAATTACTAGGCTCACAGCTAATATTACATTTCAAGATTTTGATACTTTAATACTCCTCCCACTGTACAATGTTGACTAATGAAAGTTGTATTGCAGTTCAGGGTACAGTATATTTCAAGGAGTACATATTTGTTTATCAAGCTTGCAATTCTGAGATTTCCTAGGTCTCTTCTCTTTCAGGTATGGTACAATTTAACAATTGTATGGACACACTTGCTACAATTTAAAACTCCTTCATTCATTCAGAGAAATTCAGCTGTCTTGGCACTGCCACCTCTTTTAGTCACCTATGTTAATGAAGATCTTCTGCACTCAGGACATAAGCCTAAGATTGAAAATCAGGCTTGTCAGATGTTAACATCTTTTCTGTCCTGCTCTACGGAGTAGAGAATTGGTCTCTGACAGAAAGCCAGCTGAAGGGACTAGAAGAAGCAGTTGATTGGGGAATTGTGGTTTCACTCTCAAAGACAAGAAAAATAAATGTACCATAAGAGAATGATTATTGAGGAAGAAATATGAGATAAATTTCAATTTTCCGCAATAAAAAATGGTTAGGGAAAAAACAAAAGAAATTTCCCATCGGAAGTTTAAAAAAAAAAAAAAAGACCAGAGATTTTAAAAATTAGTAAAATACAGAATCCTTATAGCAAAGATAAATGTAAGTTAAATCTTTCACTACCTCTTTCAAACCTTTTTTTTAAAAAAAATTACATCAAAATCTGTATTTTCTTCTATCATTCTTTCTCTGCCCATCAAATTTCCTTCCCTGAATTTCAACTATTATTCCGATGTGTCTTCAGCATTAATGGATTTTTCCCCACCAGTGGAGAGGTAAAATCTCTTGGATGGGATTCAAAATTGTTTGAAAGTATTCCGTTTATGCTTCTGAAGACCTTTCTAAATGTCCTCTATTTTAATCAGTTCTTTAAATCCTTGAATCTAGTCTTAATGTTAACCATAGTTAGTAGGTGAAATGTTTGAGATTAATGGTGTTTTATACCATTATACCTCCAGTGTCCTCTTCTGGCTTGCAAATGAAAGACAATTTGGAGATAATTTCTTTTAAGAAGAGATTTTGGTAATGACACATGAATTGTCCATTTTCATGTCTAACTTGTCTCTCTGATATCTGCACTCTTGAGCCAGTGGCTGCTAGATTGAATATTTTCCTGGATTCCTTAAGAGGAGAATCTGAGAGAAAGAAGCTGTGTGTTGCAGCCTCTGTGTCTCAATTTTTTCTCCCAAGGGACCACTGGAGAAAATGTACAAGCTGGAAGGAAGATTGAGTCACTGGGTTCCTTGCACAATAGTACAAGGCAGAGTATTCAGCCTTTAAGCTGTTCATCTGGAGATAAACAGAACTTTATGAATTGTCCCTGGAGACGGTGAATCTTCCGCTGATTTTGGAGTTGTACCATTTGGTACTTCCTGAAGTATCCGCTCCAGCCACCCACTCCAGTCCTTTTTCTGGAGTCTGAAGGATCCGGTGCATGTTATAGCTTGTGAAGGTGAATCCAGATGCTTTACAGGTTAGGCAGAGGGAAACTCCGGGGGCTGCAAAACCTCCTCCACTTTCCACCAACTGAACCTGTGAGTCACAGTCTGAGGGGGGGAAAAAATAAAGAAGGTTTCAGAAGAAAAGGAGAAAAGGAGAGTTTACAAATGCTCAAAAATGGTCATTTTTGGTGGAAGAGAACATCTACCTGAAAAACCGAGAAAGAAAATAAACAAGATGTTGTTATGTTCTTATAAAGACACCCGTCTGGATTGGCTGCCAGCCTCGGGTGGGAAGTTTGAATAGCTGTTTTAGGGGTGGTGCGTCTGCCGGAGTGAATATAAGGAGAGCTCCGGCAGCGCAGCGCCAGTCTTGTTACTGTTGCAATAAACTTATTAAATGTATCGAGCTGGTCATGTCTTCTTTCCCTGCGCCTGATCTAACACTGGCAACGAAGGACTAGAGAAGAGAACCTGAGCAAGATGCGTGGCACGATCGCCTTAACCGAGCTGAAGTCACCCAACCGTGGCATCCTACAGAATGGCAACCCCGCAAGCACCGATCGCTTCGCTGAGCCCATTCAACCCAGCACGAGAAAAATGGAGGTCGTACATGGTCAGATTCCGTCAATTCCTCCGAGGAAACGGCTACCAAAACCTCGACGACGAGCGCAAGAGAGCCCTGTTCCTGGCCCACTGCGGTTCTGATGTTCTAGAGATGGCCATCGACCTCATGGCGCCCAGAGATATTGAAGAGATGTCCTGGAGTGACCTGCAGGAAGTCCTGCAGGAACACTATGCACCCACAGGCACCCCGATTGCAAACAGATTCACCTTCCAGCAGAGAAATCAACGGGAAGGCGAATCCATCAAGGAATTCGTGGCCGCACTTCGCCAAATCGCAGCCAACTGCGAATTTGACAATGTTGATAACACCATCCGAGACCGCATTGTCTTCAGGATGCGGGATGTGGGTCTCCAGAAGAAGTTCCTGAGCCGCAAGAGGATCCCACTCAAGGAGGTCCTCGAAGAAGCCACAGCCGCTGAAACGTCCGAGAAAGCGGCTGCCGCAATGGTGAAGGCGAGGGGGATCCACAAGATCCACAAGTCAGGCCCAAACTCCTCAGATGACTCCGCCACGCCATCCGAATCTGATGAGGAAATCGCCGTACACAAGGTTTCCCGCCCCCCCAGGCAGGAAAATCCCCAACATGGTGACTGGGGAGAATGCTACGGCAGCTGCAAAGGTGACCACCCCAGGGCAAACTGCAGATGGAGGGACGCGACCTGCCGTCGCTGTTTGAAGAGGGGACACATTGCTGAGGCCTGCAGAGCAGCAGATCCAGCTCCCGAACCACCCAGGCCAAGATTCCGCAAAAATTGCAAAGATACCCAGAGGACATCCAAACGGTCCTCGTACCAGTCCAGGCGCGGAGACGAGGAATACCCTCGCAGCGGAGCGGTGCATCAAACCACAATCGCTCACACAAGCGACGACGGTGCCACAAAATTCAACGTGACACTGCTGGCAGAGGGGTCACCGTGCACAATGGAAGTAGATTCAGGCTCCATCTACTCCATTATGGACTGGCAGCAACTGAAATACCTGAAGCCAGCCTGTGAGAAGAGCCAGTTGAAGCCCTTGCGGTCGAGGCTAGTGGACTTCAGCGGGAATCCCATCGGTGTCCTGGGCAGAACCACACTCCGCATCGAGTTCAAGCAATTCCAAGGCAACCTTCCCATCACAGTCGTGGAACACAGCCGCCCGAACCTGCTGGGAGTGGAGTGGTTCAAACCACTAGGGCTCTCAATCGGAGGCATCCACCAGATTCAGAAGGACGAACTCGACAACCTCATCAAAGAGTTCCAGGAAGTCTTTGATGGTAAGCTTGGTAGATTTGTGGGAAAGCCAATCTCCTTTAATCTGGACAAGGGAATCACCCCAATTAGGCTGAAGCCCCACCGGGTTCCGTTTGCCTTGCGGCCAAAAGTAGATGCTCAGCTAGATAAACTGATCGCCCAAGGCGTTCTGGAACCTATCGATCATGCTTCATGAGAAACCCCCATTGTGACCCCAATGAAGCATGATGGATCTGTGCGCATCTGCGCCGACTATAAGTGTACAATCAATAAGGCGTTGCCACAGATGCATACCCAGTCCCAGTAGTGCAACATCTACTGCATTCCCTAGGGACTGGCTCAATTTTTGCCAAACTGGACCTGGCCCAGGCTTACCAAACGGCGGAGGCCCAAACGATCGTTACTCACAGGGGGGCTTTCAAATGTAACCGTCTCCAATTTGGAGTCAGCGCTGCCCCAGGAATTTTTCAATCAATGATGGAACGCCTTCTTCAAGGCTGCCCTTGAAGTGCCCTTGAAGTGCCCTTGAAGTGCCCTTGAAGTGATGTCCCAGTGTCTGGAGGCCGTGCGGACCTGGATGGGGAGAAACAGGCTCCGACTCAACCCCTCCAAGACCGAGTGGCTGTGGCTTCCGGCGTCCCGATATAGCCAGCTGATGCCATCGCTGGCTATTGGGGGTGAATCACTCGCCCCCACGGAGAGGGCTCGTAACTTGGGCGTCCTCCTGGATGCACGGCTGTCTTTGGAAGATCATTTGATGGCCGTGGCCAGGGGGGCTTTTTATCAGGTTCGCCTGATACGCCAGTTACGCCCCTTTCTAGATCGGGACTCCCTACGCACAGTCACTCAAGCACTCGTCACTTCCCGCCTGGACTACTGTAACGCTCTCTACATGGGGCTCCCCCTGGGGTGCACCCGGAGACTCCAGCTGGTCCAGAACGCGGCCGCGCGGGGGATTATGGGGGCGACGAGGCGCTCCCATGTGACACCTCTCCTGCGCGAGCTGCACTGGCTTCCAGTGGTCTTCCGGGTGCGCTTCAAGGTGTTGGTGACCACCTTTAAAGCGCTCCATGGCTTAGGGCCGGGGTATTTACGAGACCGCCTTCTGCCACCAATAGCCTCCCACCGGCCAGTACGCTCGCACAGAGTGGGCCTCCTCAGGGTGCCGTCCGCCAGACAATGTCGCCTGGCGACCCCCAGGGGGAGAGCCTTCTCTGTGGCGGCGCCCACCCTTTGGAACAACCTCCCCCCAGAGTTACGTACAATAACAGACCTCCGGATTTTTCGTCGGGCCCTGAAAACCCATTTATTCCAACTAGCTGGGCTGGCTTGAGTCAAACTTTTGAACTATTTTAAATTGGAACTGTTTTTAATTATGGCCAAATTATTTAATTATTTTAATCAGTTTTTTAATCTTTCTATGTCTGGATTTTACTTTGGCTGTGCACCGCCCTGAGTCCTATATTGGAGAAGGGCGGTATAGAAATTAAAACAAATAAATAAATAAATAAATAAGGCGTTCCAGGGGTGGTGCCGTACTTCAACAATGTACTAATCCCCGGTGATTCCAAAGCCCAACTACTTGAAAGACTCAGGCTTGTCCTACAGCGCTTCAAGGCCAAGGGTTTGAGAGTCAGGAGAGATAAATGCATCTTAGGGGTCCAGGAGGTTGAGTTCCTGGGCTATCTCATAGATGGCACAGGCATCCACCCCACCAAATCAAAAGTTAAAGCTATCCATGAAGCTCCCAGCCCAAAAAACAAGACAGAGCTTCAGGCATTCCTTGGATTGCTTAACTTCTATGCCATATTCCTCAAACAGAAAGCCACGATTGCTGAGCCACTCCACCACCTACTGGGGAAAGCGGCTTCCTGGAAGTGGGACCAAGAGGAGGAAGCAGCATTCCGGGCCATCAAAGGACTCTTAACATCCAAAAGCGTCCTCATACAATACAATGAGACGCTCCCAATCAAGCTCACCTGTGACGCATCACCATACAGGGTGGGAGCAGTACTCAGCCATGAACTTCCGAATGGCTCAGAAGCCCCTATAGCATACTTCTCCAAGATGATGTCCAGCGCGGAACGCAATTACAGCCAGCTGGACAAAGAGGCTCTGGCTATCGTCGCAGGAGTCAGACGATTCCACGAGCACGTCTACGGGAGGAGCTTCACCATAGTGACCGACCACAAGCTGCTGCTGGGGCTCCTCGCAGGCGACCAACCAACCCCGACCTTCATGTCACCGCGGATGACAAGATGGGCCATCTTCCTAGCCAGCTACTCCTACAGACTCGTGCACCAGCCAGGCACGTCCATTGGGAACGCCGACGCGCTGAGCAGATGCCCATCAAAAGACCCAGTGGAAGATCCAGCCCCCACACTCGACCTCTTCCACATCGACAACGACAAGAGCTGCCCAGTCACATCTGCAGATGTGGCCGTCCACACACAAAAGGACCCCACACTCCGCCAAGTCAAGTCCTGGATCCTCAGAGGGTGGCCAACGGAGAAGGCAGAGGAGAAATTCATCCCCTTTGCCAGGAAGCAAAAGGAGCTGTCCACCATGAGAGGCTGTTTACTATGGGGAGACAGAGTGCTGATTCCCAGCACTCTGCAACGAAGAACGCTAGAAACGTTGCACAATGGGCACCCTGGCATCGTCCGCATGAAAGCCCTGGCACGGAGTTACGTCTGGTGGCCATCACTGGACAAAGACATCGAGGAATGGGTCTCCAGATGTGACCCGTGCCAAGAAGTACGTTCAGCGCCACCCCAAGCCGAACCAACGAAGTGGGAGACCCCCAGCAGCCCCTGGTCGAGGATCCACATCGACTTCACGGGTCCAATGCAGGGGCGCCACCTACTCATCGTCGTTGACGCCTTCTCCAAGTGGCTCGAGGTGGTACCCATGGCATCTACCACAACTGAAGCGACGATCCGGGCTCTACGCCAGCTCTTCGCCACCCATGGACTGCCGGACGTGTTGGTTTCCGATAACGGGCCCCAACTCACTTCCTTGGCCATGGAGGCATTCCTGGCCGGACTGGGCATACGCCATGCCCTGTCAGCACCGTACAGGCCGGCGGGAAATGGGTAGGTAGAACGGATGGTGAGGCTCACCAAGGAAGCGCTCACCAAAATGGGCACAGGTGATTGGCAGGAACGGATTGATAACTTCTTCCTCACCCAACACATCACCCCGGATGCCACCACAAGAAAATGCCCGGCGGAGCTGTTGATGGGCAGAAGACTCCGGTCACCACTGGACAGACTGCACCCTCAATACGACTCAGAGGTACCTGCAAGCGCCAGCCACCAACTTCGCACCTTCGCCATAGGAGACCTGGTTTTTGCTTTGAATTTTCACGGCTCTCTGAAATGGCTGAAGGGGAAGATCGAGAGCACAAACAGCCCGAAGTCCTATCGGATAGAGCTGGAAGATGGACAGGTCTGTAGACGTCACATCGACCAGCTCCGGAAAAGGTGGAAGGGAGTGGAAGGAAACCAACCTGACGAGGTAGGCCTGCAACACCCCGAAGAGGTAGGCCTGCCTCAGCCAGACAGGGTAGGCCGGAAACACCCCGACGAGGTAGGCCTACCACACCCCATTGAGGTAGGACCGCCACCCAGAGTGAACACTGATCGAGATGCGGCACAAGTAGACCGGGGACCATCCACGGGGGGCACCCCGCAGCAACCCAGTGAGGACGGCCGTCGACACCCCGGGGCCAGAGACCAACCGATCTGCAACCGGGGGACAGTAGACCAGGACCCTGAGGTCAGCCGCACCCCACAACACCCCAGAGAGGTCGGCCAACAACACCCTGAGAAGGGAGACCCCCACCAAGAGGAGCCAGTAGACCGGTACCCAACCACAGAGGGAGTTCCACATCGCCCCAGCAAGGTCGACACCCAACCCACCGGGAAGAGCGACCTACACCAGCCCTACCAAGCAGACCAACCATACCCCAGACAAGATGCAAACCAACCCTGCAAGGAAGGCCTACACCACCCCCGCGAGGGAGGCCTGCACCAACCCGACAGGGACGGCCAACTCCAGCAAAACAGCAGCAAACATCATCGACCACCCGGGGAACGCTGCCCCAGCGGAGAGGGCCTACACCACCCCTGCGGAGGAGGCCAGCACCACCCCGGCAAGTTCGGACAAGAGCCACCACGTCCCGGCAGTCACCAAGGGAGGGCACCGGCCTCAACCAAGGGACACCCAGATCAGAACCAGGGCGAGCCACGAGACCCAAACCCCCGACCGGAACCAGCCACCACCGAGCCAGTACAAGACAAATGGAACATTAGAGACTTACCGGGGTTCAGCAGTTCCGTACCGGGCGGAGACGAAAGCCAGCGACAAGTAATCCACAACCCAGGCGGAGAAGAAGACCAGCATCGCCAGCGGGCGGAGGTCCGAGACCCGGCCGGAGGCATGGGAACCCAGCCCACGCACTCGACGGCCGGATCCTGCCCGGTTCCCGGGAGGGGACCAGGAGACGCGGGAGCTCCCTCCGTCCACGAAGACGGCCAAACCAGAATGGGACTGCGCAGGTCATCTAGGATTTCGCAACGCCCCACGTAACTGCGCGATTACGTGCTTGATGGACAGACTAAGAACTAGGGGGGAGGAGTGTTATGTCCTTATAAGGACACCCGTCCGGATTGGCTGCCAGCCTTGGGTGGGAAGTTTGAATATCTGTCTTAGGGGCGGTGCGTCTGCCGGAGTGAATATAAGGAGAGCTCCGGCAGCGCAGCACCAGTCTTGTTACTGTTGCAATAAACTTACTAAATGTATCGAGCTGGTCACGTCTTCTTTCCCTGCGCCTGATCTAACAGATGTGAAACATAATTGTGGCAAGTGCTGCTGTCTCTTGACGATAAGTTCTTGACTTTCTCTGCAGAGTGAAGTTCTTAAGGACTGCATCTAAAGATGTGAAGTAAATCAACTAATTTGCATAGTCCCCATATTATAAGAACATGCTCCTTCCATTCAAACTATAAATTCATCCCATGGTTTCCAAGTACACATTACTCTCCCAAGACCAAGATTTTAAGAACAGATTAATTTTTTTTTAAATTTTCAGTCAGTTTATTATACAAAGTTGGGCTTTGTATAATACATCCGGGATTACTTGACAGGAGAATCTTAAGAGGAAGTAGATGCAATGTTGGGCCTCTCCCTCTCAGCTTCTCCACTCAAGGGACCCCTGGAGAATTTGTAAAAGCTTGAAGTCACATCTGCAGATAAGATGATCTTATGGAATTGTCCCTGGAGATGGTGAACTCCTGGAGATGGTGAAGACACCAGCCTCACATTGTGCAACCCCCTAGCAGCAATCCATGCACTCATCAAACCAATTTGTCAGCTGTCCCAGAACTACATGTTCTTGTTGGCTCTGCTCATCAATATACAGGTCCTTCTTTCCAATCAGCCTCCATTTTATTTCCAGCGCCTTTCTCCAGGCTTGGAACTGGACCAGATTTTTCTTCCAAAAACAGTAAATCTCCCTATTTTCTTCCATCATCTTCCTCTACTCTTGAATTTTCTGCCTTGTTTTAGTCTTGTTTTAGACTCTAGAAAGAGTGCAGAGAAGAGCAATAAAGATGATTAGGGGATTGGAGGATAAAACATATGAAGAATGGTTGCAAGAACTGGGTATGTCTAGTTTAATGAGAAGAAGGACTGGGGAGACATGATAGCAGTGTTCCAATATCTCAGGGGCTGCCACAAAGAAGAGGGAGTCAAGCTATTCTCCAAAGAAGCAGAAGGCAGACAAGAAGCAATGGATGGAAATTAATCAAGGAGAGAAGCAATTTAGGAGTAAGGAGAAATTTCCTGGCAGTTAGAACAATTAATCAGTGGAACAACTTGCCTCCAGAATGCTTCAATGTGAATGCTTCAACACTGAAAGTTTTTAAGAAGATGTTGGATAACCATTTGTCTGAAGTGTTATAGGGTTTCCTGCCTAAGCAGGGGGTTGGACTAGAAGACCTCCAAGGTCCCTTCCAACTCTTCTCTTCTCTTCTCTTCTCTTCTCTTCTCTTCTCTTCTCTTCTCTTCTCTTCTCTTCTCTTCTCTTCTCTTCTCTTCTCTCTTTATTAATCTCCTCCCCGCCAGCATCAATCCCAGCAGGATCAAAAATATGGATCAAGGTTTGGTGATATTGTAACCATTTTTCCTTTCTGCGATGCTGCTGATTTTGTAGTTTGTTTTATGAGATCTTGTCCCATTCTGATAAGTGCACGCCTGAGGCAAAAGCTGCAAATGTTGGCCTTGTACACTATTGCCAGGAGTCACTTAAGAGGACAAATAGAGAAGAAAGAGCTGCAAGGGTAGGCCTCTTCCTCTCAACGTCTCCTCTCAAGGGACCACTGGAGAAATTGTACAAGCTGGAAGGGAAGTGGAATCACTGTGTGCCTTACACAATGATACAAGGCAGAGTCTTCAATCTTCAAGCTGTTCATCTGCAGATATAATGAGCTCTGGGAATTGTCCCTGGAGATGGTGAATCTTCCATTGAATTTGGGGTTGTACCATTTGCTACTTCCTGAAGGATCCAGTCCAGCCACCCACTCCAGTTCTTTCTCTGCAGGCTGCCGGAACCAGTGCATGTCACAGCTTGTGAACGTGAATCCAGATGTTTTACAAGTAAAATGGAGGGAACCTCCAGGAGCTACAAAACCCGCTCCGGTCTCTACCAACTGGACCTGTGAATGACAGCCTGAGTAGGAAAGATAAAAAATGGGATCAGAAGAAACTGGAAAAGCAGGGTTGACCAATTGTCAATTTTGGTTAGAAGAGGACATCTACCTGAAAGACTGAGAAAGAAGACAACAAAGATGCACAACATAATTGTGACAGTACTGGTGCCTCTTGAAGCTAAGTTTTTGACTTCCTCTCCAGAGTGGAGTTTCCAAGAATGACACTTAAGGGTGTGAAAGAATTGAACCAATTTGCATAGTCCCCATATTATAAGAACACACTCCTTCCATTCACACTATGAATTCATCCCATGGTGGCAATCATAAAGTAGTTTCCTGAGACCAGGATTTTGGGAATAATTTTTTTTTAATTTTCAATCAGTAGATTGGGGGATTGTGGTTTCACAACCTTGAACAATATTTTCCTGGCTCCCTTAAGAGGAGATCTCGGCTCCCCTAGGACTGTGTCCACGCTCAAAGAACACACTTAAAGCCAAGCTGGTGTATCTTCATTTAATCGTGGCAATCAGCTCTTACAGAAACCGGAATGCAAAGCATAGCAAAACAAAGACGCAGCTGTCACGCCCTTGCAAGCGGGTTCTTATATAGTTCATTCCCAATTACATTCAGCTGGGAGATCTCGTACTTCCTCATTTCCTCCGGGCTTGCTGGGATGTCGTCATTTTCCTAGCGTGTTTTCAGAAGGGTAAGCTAATTCCACGCGACCCCATAAAGCACCCGTGCACATAAACGCCTATTCGGAAACCTATCCCACCACCATCACCCATGTGGTTCACCACCACCACCACCCAGCCGGGTATCCATGTTCTGCCACTGCATGGACACGATGTTGAGTGCTTCTTGACGCTCGACAGGCGGCTCCCCCTACCAGGCGTCCATCTAAGAGGAGGAGACAAAAAGAGATAATATTAATGGTTAGGTAAGGGATGTTGAGTGCTTCTTGACGCTCGACAGGAGAATCTGAGAGAAAGAAGCTGTGGAGTTGCTGCCTCTGTGTCTCAATTTTTTTCTCCCAAGGGAGCACCAAGGGAGAAAATGTACAAGCTGGAAGGAAGATTGAGTCACTGTGTACCTTGCACAATAATATAAGGCAGAGTCCTCAGCCTTGAGGCTGTTCATTTGGAGATAAAGAGAATTTTGGGGATTGTCCCTGGAGATGGTGAATCTTCCTCTGATTTTGGAGTTGTACCATTGGCTCGCTCCATTAAAATTAATACTTGCCACCCACTGTAGTACATTCTCATGAGCTCCACGGACCCAGGCCATGGTATGGCCTGCAAACTTGAATCCAGGTGCTTTACAGGAGAGGCGGAGTGACCTTCTTGGAGCTACAACACTTCCTCCAGTCTCCACCAACTGAACCACTGAGTGGCAGCCTGAGAAGGAAAGACAAAGAAGTAGAATCAGGAAAAACATGGGGGAAAAGATCTTATGAATTGTTGTTGCTTATGAGAGAACAATGACCTGAGAGACTGAGGAAGAAGGTAAAGATGATGCAAAACATAATTGTGACAGTGCTGTGTCTCTTGGAGGTATGTTCTTGACTTCCTCTGCAGAGTGGAGTTTCCAAGAACGGCACTTAAGGGTGTGAAAGAACTGAACCAATTTGCATAGTCCCCATATTATAAGAACATGCCCCTTCCATCCGGACTATAAATTCATCCTATGGTGGCAAGCATATAGTACTTTCCTGAGACCAGAAGTTTAGGAATAGAAAATTTTTAATTTTCAGTCAGTTGATTGGGGGATTTATGCTTTCACTCTCAAAGACAAAAGAAGTAAATGTACCATAAGAGAATGATCACTGAGGAAGAAATAGGAGATAAATTTTGATTTTCCACAATAAGAAATGGTTAGAAAAAAAATTCTCCCTTTTTGACAGCTGCACTCCTGAGCCAGTGGCTGCTAGATTGAATATTTTCCTGGATTCCTTGAGAGGAGAAATTCTTAAGAGAATTGTTGGAAATAAAATTTGATCCGGTTCCAATCCAGGAGAAAGACGTTGGAAATAAAATGGAGGCTGTCTGCAGGCAAGAATGTCTCTGTTTATTTGGATGCCAGAAACTTCAGAGACAGCAGCATGTTTCTGGGATGGCTGACAAAATGGGGTTGAGTTAGATAGGCTTTTATACATTCTTTGGGGCTTTGTGATTGAGATCCGTGCTCCTGTGTAAGAATGTATCCTTTAATATTTTATTGGCTGTTGCCAGATTCCTATGGGATCATATAGGGGTCATGGCTGGTTCTACAGGCAAAAGGAGAAATGCAAATCCTAGGTGCTAATCTTGTCAGCTTTAGCTTGCCTAATTGTGTTGCTTATTTGGAGTCTCTTTACTTATCAATAGATTGGCTTAGTCTTTCTGAATGGATACAAAATCTCCATTCCAAAAGGCCAGCCTGTTCAAGCTTCTGCTTGAGGCTATTTTTCTATGACAGGAAGACTGGGGCTGCTTTCTGCCTTTGTTAAGATTTTTCTCCATTTCTCCTTTGGGGGAAATATTCTATCCTGACTCTTTTTAATATTAAGAATAAAGCATATTTAAATCTGGGGAGGGAGGCTTCCTACAGAAAGAAGCTGTGAGTTGTCTCTCAATTTCTTCTCCCAAGAGACCACTGGAGAAATTGTACAAGCTGCAAGGAAGAATGAGTCACTGTGTACCTTGTACAATGATACAAGGCAGAGTCTTCAGCCTTTAAGCTGTTCATCTGGAGATATAATGAGCTCTGGGAATTGTCCCTGGAGATTCATTATTCACAAGCTAATAAGAAAAGTGAAATGTCTACGTTTCAGAAATGGTTTTTGGGCACAAAAAGAAGAAAGCCTGCCTTCAGACACAATGCAATTGGATTCTTCTTGGAACCTGTTTGGATAAATTCACAAGACAGGCCAATTCTACATGGAGCAGGGGTGAAATTCTACCAGTTCGGACCGATTCAGATGAACCACTAGGGATTATGGGCATCAGTTTGCTGAACCAGTAGTAACTACCCCTCCTTGGTCTCACCCATGCCCAGCCAGTCGCCGCTCACCTCTTCCAGCCACTCGATATTCCACAGAATTCAATGTTAAATGCAGCAGAGAGAATGCTAACTTTTCTCCCTCCATTCACAATGGAGCTGCTGCAGCCTGTCCCTTTTAAGGTAGTTCCCAGGAGGGAGGGGGATGCGGGGAGCAGCTGGAATGGAGCCGTTTTTGTGAAAGACAGGAAAATGGGGAAGGGGGTTTTCCTGCCTGTCATCCATTCCTCAATCTCAGCAAAGACTGAGGGAAGGATGGTAGGCAGGAATATTCCCCTCCCCATTTTCCTGCCATTCGCGACAAGGAGTGGCTGGGGGGGGAGGAGCCCCTTGATGTGAGTGATATCAAGTTGAAATTAGGAAATACACAGTTTAGGTTCACCCTCTTATTTTATAAAACTAATAGCTTTGTTGCCTCAGTCTCTCTACTGATTTGTAGCCATAGACCAGGGTAAATAAGCTATATTAGATTGTGGATGATTGTGGATAATCATTGAAATACAAGATAGGCATGGCATGGAAAGATTACCTGCCAGGGCAGCAGATTTGCAAATTCAACCCTTTGAATCTCTCTTGGTTGGGATTTTGATCTCACTGCCTCATGCAAAGAATGTGCCACTGCATAAACAGCATTATAGATACTGTAGCTTTCGCCAGTCATCTGAAATTCAAACAGAGGACCAGGTAGATTCTCCAAAATCTCTTCTCCACTACAAGTTTCATTGATCAATGAAGGTAAGTCTGCCTTTGAAAATGAACAATCGAACAATCGCTCCCAAACCTCTTGAATAAATCCATCTTTGTGGGTTGAAGGTTTGATGACTTGAAGAAATTCTTTAAAGCCTTGAATGTCTCTTGTATGCACAGTAAAGGAAAGAGCCCCATGGAACATCTGGAGATCCCAACTCCATTGAGTTCCCATCAGGATGAAATCAATTGGATTCATCAGGATCCAAACCTTCCTAAATGATGCACTCTCTTTATTTTCAGGATCATGTACAAACATGGTAGTTCTGAGCCACACTATTGTGAATGAATCTCCATAGACAAGAAAAACATTTGCTTTCTGATCTATCAGTTTATCAGAAATAATTGTGACTGAATTCCACAATTTGAGCAAGTCTTTGAAGTTGAGATGTTATGGAATATTTTGTGTGAAAGCTAAACAGAGCCCATTCTGTGAAAGCAATGGCTGCAGTTTCTTCAAAAAACGTTCTTCCTTATTTACAGAAGTAAAGAGTCCAATCCACGTCCACCCAAAATGGAGAAGAAGTTGTATAAGTCCAGTGTACTGATGCTCCTCTTTTGGAACCATGCAATAAAGTGGAAATAATTTAGTAATCAGAAAGTCTTCTTGGGCAAAGGAACCATAAATCAACTAAGCAAACCAAAAAGAGAAATTCATTATTCATGAAAATCATGGGAAAAATATGAAGACTGTTGGTTAGAAATTTAATGACATTGAACATTTAATTACATTGAACATTTGTCCAATTCTATGTAGATTGTGTCAATTCTGATGAAAAAGAGAAGGAAATAAAATTCCATGATGAAATATTTTCTCACCTGAAATATAATTAGATTACAACCACACTCAGTTTCCTAATACAGAGTTCCTGTATCTTCATCCCTTTAGAACATCTGGAAAATTGTTAACTATCTGAGGTTGTGAGCTATTCTCAGCCTAAGGAAAGGATTTTAAGAGCTAGACTTACTGGATTGCCTTATTTCCTTATCTGTAACAGATAAAATAAAATACTTATACATGAAAGACTATGCCCATGAAATTCTGGAGGAATAGAAAGAATTAATCATGTCTTCATTTACTATAATTATCATAGAGATCTCCAAAGGTACTACAATCCTTCAACAGTTTCCAGACAAATCTGGAGTTATTACTATTTATTTATTTATTCGTTCGATTTATATGCCGCCCTTCTCTGGAGACTCAGGGTGGCTTACAATGCGTTAAGCAATAGCCTTCATACTTTTGTATATACCTGCTTAGTAGGGCTTTCGGGGGCCCCTAAGCGGTGTTCTTTTTTTATACAAAGTCAGTTTATTGCCCCCATAATCCCCATAATAAAATACTTCTACATGAAAGATTATGCTCATGAAATTCTGGAGGAATAGAAAGAATTAATCATGTCTTCATTTACTACAGTTATTATAGAGATCTCCAAAGGTACTACAATCCTTCAACAGTTTCCAGACAAATCTGGAGTTATTACTATCAGATCCAACCAAGACATACCAATGACAGTTGTCACCTATGGTATGCTGGGTAACTTTGGGTCACTTGGTGGAATCTGGAGTTGAGTTGTGGGCAGCAGTGAAAATGCTGGGTAGCTTTGAGTTGGGCAGGAAGTGGAGGAAAAGCGATCCTCCCTAAAACCGTGAGACATGACAGCAGTGCTCCAATATTTGGGGGGCTCTTACAAAGATGAGGCGGTCAAACTATTTTCCAAAGCACCAAAAGGCAACATGATAAACAATGGATGGAAACTAAACAAGAAGAGAAGCAACCTAGAACTAAGGAGAAATTTCCTAATGGTGAAATTGATTAACCAATGGCACAATTTGCTGTCAAAAGCTGTGGGTGCTCCATCACTGGAGGCTTTCAAAAAGAGACTGGACAGTGATGTATCTGAAATGGTATAGGGTCTTCTGCTCGAAGAGGGGGTTGGAGTAGAAGACCTCAAAGATACCTTCCAACTCTATTATTCTATGTTCTGTGTTCTATGTGCTAGCCAGTCTTTTCTATCCTCCGCTTGACACAGCTCCAGATTTCACCACAGATAGTGGTCAAATCACAATATCAGGTGACCCTCTCAAATAAGATTAATTTTGTGCTGCAATTTGTGATTTAAATTTAAATTTTCTAATCTATGATTGTAATAAAAGATTTAGATTTGATTGATTGATTATTTTGAGCCAACATATTGAATTGTGGGAACAATTGCAGAAGGGAGAGCAAAGAGAGCAAAATTGAAGTCCTGCAGAAAGGCATGGCAATATACTAACTAACCCTATAGCACCAATCGGTTAGCAATTGCTAAGAAAAACAATTTGACTTTTACACTAAACTACTTTTATTATACACCATGCAAATTGTAGTAAGAAGAGTTGTGACCTATTGCTGGTTGGCTGTCAAAACACATGTATGATTGTAATAAAAGATTTTGATTTCATTGGATTACCTTGAGCCAGTCTATTGAGTTGTGGGAAAAACATAAGAGGTGTGATAAAAGTGTACTTAATTGAATTCCTGGAGAAAGGTATGGCAAGCAACTAATATCTACTATCAATTACAAAAGACTTTTCTCTCTCACTCCATCCCAAATTACCTGTGGAATTTTGTAGACATGTACACTTTCTGCCATAAAGGATGATGTATCAGGACTTAGTCCCCCAATGATGGCCATGAGATTCTTCTGGCTATCACATTTGTAGTTTGGGACAAATTCCTGGGATTTGAAAAGAAGGTCCAGGGTGGTGCGATAGGTCATCCTTGGGTTGTTGTAACTGTCATAGATGTGGAACCCGAGAGTGACGTTAGGTAAGATCTGGAAGTCCTCATTGATCTCCTTCACAGCAAAGGCGAAGGTGAGGACATGTTGGTAGAATTTGGTTATTATACTGCAAATAGGTTAAACACACCCAGTGAACATAATAAGTTGACAATTCTTTTATGGTAAAAGCATTTATATATGAGTAACAACCATTTCTGTCTCTGTTGTAAGTGAGAAGATGAGAGTCTTTGTAAAACACTCAATAATTTGTATAGTTTTCAACCACATACAGCATTTCCATGATTTGCAACAAATATCTATAGAAGAAAGTTGTGATTATTTTTTTTCAAGCTATGGCATTTATTTCTCTCAATCTGGCACAAAATAGAATACAATCAGCAAATATCAGTTTTTTAATTTATGTAAGTTATGCAAGGAGTGACTAGATAATTATAGACTAGATAATTATACTCCTTAAATGTTCTCCAAAAGACTTCTTGCACCATAATTTCATAATTTCATAAATTTCGTGATTAAGATTTTAACACAATGGAAAGAAAATGATTTGTTTTCCCACAATCAGATAAGTTTGAAAGGCAAGAAAGTGAGAGTAAGTTTATATACAAAACCATACATTTATTGTCAAAGAGCTATTAGTCATAGAAGCAATTTTGGGAGATCTGGCTAAGATTGGAAAATGAATGGAAAGAAAAAAATCCTTACAATGGTAAAGCATAAGGTTTTAGAGAAGGATGTTCCTTAAACTCAATTTCAGAAAAGGTTTGAATTATCTGAGACACCATCCCACCCACAATGAGATCACCAGGCTGGTACCACTCATGGGGAATCAGGAAAGCATCTCTTGCAGGGCAGTTCAGAGTAACTGCTTTCTGCCCCAAGAGCATCAGAAGGAACAACATATTCAGGCATTTCTCATAGTGAAAATATTTGTGTTTCCTGTCCATAAGGAAGTTTGTATTTCAGTGGTTCATTCAATGATTGAGCCAAGGTTGATATCTAACAATGTACCTAATCAGAAGTCCCATCATTTTTTCTTTAAAGTTCCTTGTGTGTGCAAATTTGTATACTGACTATCTCTAGGATTGAACAGATGTTCTGGAAAAGAAGAAAGGAGGGAGGAAATTTGTAGCAGTTAATCTGAAGGAGCCATTATTAACTCTTTGTGCCAAACTCCCTGGGGTTCAAGAGTTACTTTATAACCAAATTGATACCGCAATTCTTGCTGGATTTAAATACCTTTATGCACAGCCTTTGATGTTTTGACCTAGCTTAAAAAATATGGTGATTCCTGTAGGAGATAATTATTTTGTTTTTGGTGAGAGAATAAGTGATTCAACTGAAGGTTCAGCTTTTTGCTCAAATAAGCAAATGCTAATAAAAGTAATCTAAACAACATTGGCAATTAAAAAGTGTTGAAATTTTTAATTTCAAGTGTTGAAATTCATGTTTATTCCTTACAATGGAGCAGGGTTCCCATTTTCCATATAAAATTAATAGAATTGTTTAGTACACAAAGCGGAAATATTTTTTACATGTTAAGATCTGACAAATAAGCCAATAATTTTTTTGGAGGTTTTATGCACATTTTCAGTCAAATAATGTTGAAGTATCCCCGTTTCTAATGGATTTTGCCAGGTTTCTATTTCATGCAGTTGCCAAAGGCCACAATAATATCTAACATCTTTTAATAACAAATTGATTAATTTAACAACTTTATGTGGTTGTGCATTTTGTGGCAATTGACACTCGACAGCAGGTAAAAATCCAGTACACATGAGATAATCATTACTCTATAACAATTATTTAAAAGAATCAAAAATTAGCATAAGCTTCTAGTAAAGGATGAGATGGAAGGAAAAATACATTTCATTTCCCTTCACTAATTCTTTTGTATTACAGTATTAAAAGAATAGGTTACATTGGAAATAGGTAGATAAATAAAGAGTGAGCATGATTAAATATATATATATATATATATATATATATATATATATATATATATATATATATATATATATATATATATTTCAGAAACTCTATAATGTTCACATTTCAAAGACCCCAGACCTATGTAAAAAGGATATTCCCCTGATACCATGTTAAATACATCTTCATAAAATGTATTTCTCTTTTTACTACATTTATGAAATAATTTATAAATAGAAAATATAAAAACCATGAAAATGGCAAAGTCCCAGCCCATAAGGAGGTACATGTCAGCCTCCGCCTCTATATTGCTTGCTTGCTTTGGCTGCCATTGTAACGGGGGAGCGGGGAGCTGTCTGGGTATTTGGGAGGGGGGAAGCGAGCTGGTGGAGATGTCTCGTAACAGGGAGTGAATTGGAGACAGTTTTTCTCAGCGCTTTCTCTGCAGCTGGAAGGCGTGCTGATAACAAGTCAAGGTCAACCGTCCTGGCATACCAGAGGGATGGAGCCATCTGAAGCTGCACCTCACATGACACCTTGGGGGGAATGTGGATTGGATAATCCTGACTGGGCCCTTGGGGGGGAGGGTTTTGGGGATGCTTTCTATATGTGATTTTCGCAACTATTGCCACAGACTTTGGTTTTCTTTGGTTGCATTCAGTTCATACTCAGTAAAAGTACTTTTCTCTATGAAAATGGAGTCGGGGGTTTTCTTTCTTGAGTTGTGAAAGGAGGCACACCTGACATTAAGCAAGGTCTGCTTTAACAGCCATCCTGGATAAAACTACCGTGGGGGCTGAGCAAAGAATGTCTGACCAAGGCAATGACCAGGAGGACATGGGAGCTTCTGGATCCACTACCTCCCAGTCACACCTCAGCTGGGAAGCTTCGGAGTGGATGGCTGATTTACAGCTTGAGGAAAAGCCGCTGGGTCGCTGGGTGTGGGGAGGATGCCAGAGCTAGAGGAGATTCCCCCTGGAATAACAAGTACCAGATGCCGACATGGAGAGGCTGCTTGGCAGGAAGAGCAGAAAGAAGACCTCCTGTTGACCCAGGCTTTACAATTACTGAGAGAGGCTTGTGAGAGTTGAAAAGCCCACAAAAAGTATGGATTGCCTGCCCATGAATTGCCTGCTGATTGCCCCAGGGGTGAAATTGAGGCTTCTGCTCTCTTAGAAGCGAGACCCAAAGCCCGGGAAGAGGCAGCTCAGGCATCTGGAACTCAAGCGGCGGCTGCGATCCAGGCCCCCCCTGCTGGGCAGGCATTGCCACAGAGGTGTAAAAAGCCCAAAATCCCCCTGCTATCAATAAAATATGGTAGAGATCCCAAGGGATTGGGATTCTTTCTAACCCTAGTGTGGAACCACATGCAAGAATGGGGAGAGGATTTCACCTCAGATGCCGCATGTGTGAGGTGCGTTACCATGGCCCTGAAGGGGGTGGCGGCTGAGTGGATGTTGAGACTCCATAATAAAGATTCCCCTTTGATAAGAAATTATGACCAGTTTATGGCAGCCCTCAGAGTGCGCTTTGAGGACCCATTAGCTAAACAAAAGGTGAGAATCAGGATGAAGTCCATAAATCAGGAGCAGAGATCGGTGGCTGAATACACCCAGGAGTTCCATGAGCTGGTGTGCCACATGAGAGGGTGGTCAGAAGTTGCCCTGCTGGAATGCTATAAGGATGGCCTCAATGAGGATATCTATAAGGATTGCTGCTCCCAAGGTGCCCCTTGGGATCTGCAAAGTTGGTATGTGTTGGCTGCTGACGTGGAGATTGATTTGGCCAGAGATTGCTACCATGGTGGTCGCACCTGGAACAAGCCACCCTCCTCACCCCAAAAGGGGGCTCCAAAGGCCACCAGGGGACCCTCGGGCTCCAAGCCGAAGTCCACCACATGCTTCAGATGTGGAAAGGAGGGGCACCGAGCGGCTTATTGTTTCTCCAAGCCTGGAGCCAAGGCGACCCCTGGTGGAGGGAAAAGAGCTGTCAAACAGCCCACAAAACCCCACGAGACCGCCCTAAAATGGGTGGAAGTCATTGAGTTTGCTCCCCCAAATCAGGTAGAGTTGGGAACTCCAACCACCGCCAATGACAGTGAAACTGAAACTGATTCCAATGAGGACCTCATGGTAAGTCAGAGTGGGGGATCCATGACCATCCCCTTGGGCTCCATCTACTGGGGCCAAAGGGTAGATGCTAGCCCTTCTAGATTCAGGGTGCACAAGGTGTGTCATCAGCCCTGAGGTCGTGGAAAAGATGGGTCTAAGACTAAGAATGATGAAAAGGCCCATTGCATTCTGTCAGTTAGATGGGTCAGTAGCTGGGGGGGGGGGCGGCAGCCCATTTTGTAACCAAACCAGTTGAGATGTGGATGGAGGATCACCAAGAAACTCTGAGCTTTATTGTGGCCCCTGGCATGGAACGGCCCCTTCTACTTGGACTGCCCTGGCTCTGAAAATGGAACCCATGTGTAAATTGGAGGACTGACATGTTGTGCATCCTCTCTAGCCAGCAAGGAAAGAAAGGGGGGAGCCCCTATCGCGTGGCCAAAGTGGTGAGTGGCTGCAACAGAACGCCTTGTGGGGGAGGAAAAGATCACGAAAGAGTACTGGGACCTCCAGGAGGCATTTAGTGAGAAGGCGTCAGATATGCTGCCCCCCCATCAGCCTACTGACTGTAGTATAGAAATCTTCCCAGGGGTGAAACTCCCTAAACCAAAAATCTAACCAATGACACCCCAGGAGCTGGGAGAGCTAGGAGACTTTATCGATAAAAAACTAAAACGCAGCTTCATCCAACTGGCTAGGCTGCGAATAGCCACTGTTATGTCCTTATAAGGACATCCGCCCGGATTGGCTGCCAGCCACCGGGCGGGAAAGTTTGAATCCCTGGCTAGGGGCGGTGCGTCTGCCGGGAGCGAATATAAGGAGAGCTCCGGCAGCGCGCCAGCAGTCTTGACTTGTTACTTGTAACGAATAAAGTTGCTAAATGTATCGAGCTGGTCACGTCTTCTGTTCCTGCGCCTGATCTAACACTGGCGACGAAGGACTAGAGAAGAGAACCTGAACAAGACTCGCGGCACGAGCGCCCACCGAGCTGAAGTCACTACACCACAGTGAACCCCAGAATGGCTACCCCGCAAGCCCCGATGACCGCACTGAATCCATTCGACCCATCCCGGGAAAAGTGGAGGTCATACATGGTCCGATTCCGACAATTCCTGCGAGGTAATGGCTACCAGAACCTCGACGATGAGAGGAAAAGAGCCCTCTTCCTGGCTCATTGCTGATCGGACGTCTTGGAGATGGCGATTGACCTCGTGGCACCCAGGGACATTGAAGAGATGTCCTGGAACGACCTGCAGGAAGTCCTACAGGAGCACTACGCACCTACAGGCACCCCCATCGCAAACAGATTCACCTTCCAGCAAAGAAACCAGCGGGAGGGGGAATCCATCAAGGAATTCGTGGCAGCGCTTCGCCAAATCGCCGCCAACTGCGAGTTCGACAACGTGGATAATGCCATCCGAGACCGCGTTGTTTTTGGAATGCGAGATGTGGGTCTACAAAAGAAGTTCCTCAGCCGGAAGAGGATCCCACTCAAAGACGTCCTCGACGAAGCAACAGCGGCTGAGACATCTGAGCAAGCAGCCGCTGCGATGGTAAAAGCAAGAGGGATCCATAAGATCCACAAGTCGGGCCTGACCTCATCAGACGAGGCAACCACGCAATCTGAGTCTGATGGGGAAATGGCCGTCCACAAGGTTGCCCGCCCCCCCCAGGCGGGAAAACCCACAGCATGGCGACCGGGGAGAACGATGCGGCAGCTGCAGAGGCGACCACCCCAGGGCAAACTGCAGATGGAGAGACGCGACCTGCCGCCGATGCCTGAAGAGAGGGCACATCGCCGAGGCCTGCAGAGCCACAGATCCAGCCCCGGAGCCACCCAGACCACGTTTCCGGGAGAATCGCAAAGACAATCAGAGGACATCCAAACGGTCCTCAAACCAGTCCCGGCGCGGGGAGGAGGAATATCCCCGGAGTAGAATGGTGCACCAGACCACCATCGCTCACACAAGCGACGAGGGGACCACCAAGTTCCACGTGACGCTGCTGGCAGAGGGGTCCCCATGCAAGATGGAGGTAGATTCTGGATCCGCCTACTCCATCATGGACTGGCAGCACCTACAGCAGCTGAAGCCATCCTGCAAGAAGACCCAGCTGAAAATCCCGAAGTCGAGGCTTGTGGACTTCAACGGAAACCCCATTGGAATCCTGGGCAGAACCACCATCCACATCAAATACAAGGACTTTAACGGAGAGCTGCCCATCACCATCGTGGAGAACAGCCGACCGAACCTGTTAGGAGTGGAGTGGTTTAAGCCGCTGGGGCTTTCCATCGAGGGCATCCATGAGATCCACAGGGACGAACTCGACACCATCATCGAAGAGTTCAAGGAAGTCTTCGATGGTAAGCTGGGAAAATTTGTGGGGAGGCCAATTTCCTTTAATCTGGACAAGGGAATCACCCCAATTAGGCTTAAGCCCCGCCGAGTTCCGTTTGCCCTGCGGCCTAAAGTAGATGAGCAGCTGGATAAGCTGATCGCCCAGGGCGTCCTGGAACCGATCGATCATGCCTCATGGGAAACCCCCATTGTGACCCCACTGAAGCATGATGGGTCTGTGCGCATCTGCGCCGACTACCGTTGTACCATCAACAAGGCGTTGGCACAGAGCGCATACCCAGTCCCAGTGGTGCAACACCTGCTGCATTCCCTGGGATCTGGATCAATTTTGGCGAAACTGGACCTGGCCCAGGCTTACCAGCAACTGCCAGTGGACGAAAAAAACGGCGGAGGCTCAAACAATTGTCACGCACAGGGGGGCATTCAAATGCAACCGCCTCCAATTTGGAGTCAGCGCTGCCCCCGGAATCTTCCAATCTATGATGGAACGCCTTCTCCAAGGCGTTCCAGGGGTGGTGCCTTACTTCGACGATGTGCTCATCTCCGGTGACTCAAGAGCTCAACTCCTTGAAAGGCTCAGGCTTGTCCTGCAGCGATTCAGGGCCAAGGGCTTGAGGGTCAGGCGGGACAAGTGCATCATAGGAGTACAGGAAGTCGAGTTCCTGGGCTACCTCATTGATAGCACAGGCATCCACCCCACCAAATCAAAAGTGGAAGCAATCCATGAAGCTCCAAGCCCAAAAAACAAAACGGAGCTTCAGGCTTTCCTTGGGTTGCTCAACTTCTACGCCATTTTCTTAAAACAGAAAGCCACAGTTGCTGAGCCACTCCACCGCCTGCTGGGGAAATCGGCTTCCTGGAAGTGGGGCCAGGAAGAGGAAGCAGCGTTCCGGGCCATCAAAGGGCTATTGACATCCAAAAGCGTCCTCATCCAATACAGCGAGACGCTGCCCACCAAGCTGACTTGCGATGCGTCGCCATACGGGGTGGGGGCAGTCCTCAGCCATGAACTGCCCAACGGCACGGAAGCCCCAATCGCCTACTTCTCAAAGACAATGTCCGGCGCGGAGCGCAACTACAGTCAGCTGGACAAAGAAGCCCTGGCCATCGTGGCTGGAGTGAAGCGCTTCCACGAATACCTCTACGGAAGACGCTTCACCATCGTCACTGACCATAAGCCACTCCTGGGGCTCCTCGCCGGCGACCAACCCACCCCGACCTTCATGTCCCCACGGATGACAAGATGGGCCATCTTCCTAGCCGGCTACTCCTATAGGCTTGTGCACCAGCCAGGCACAGCCATAGGGAACGCCGATGCGCTCAGCAGATGCCCGTCAAAGAAACCAGTCGAAGACCCAGCCCCCACGCTCCATCTACTCCACATAGATGACGACGCCAGCTGTCCGGTGTCATCCGCAGACGTGGCCATCCACACCCAAAAGGACCCCACCCTCCGCCAAGTGAAGTCCTGGGTCCTCAGAGGGTGGCCATCGGAAACGCCAGAGGAAAAGTTCAGCCCGTTCGCCAGGAAACAGAAGGAGCTGTCCACCATGAAGGGCTGTCTGCTATGGGGAGACAGGGTGCTGATTCCCAGCACTCTGCAACGGCGGACGCTAGAAACGCTGCACAAAGGGCATCTGGGCATCGTTCGCATGAAGGCCCTGGCACGGAGTTACGTCTGGTGGCCCTCCATGGACAAAGACATTGAGCAATGGGTCTCCAGATGTGACCCGTGCCAAGAAGTTCGCCCAGCGCCGCCGCAATCCGAAGTCGCAAAGTGGGAGACCCCCAGCAACCCCTGGGCGAGGATCCATATTGACTTCGCGGGTCCGATGCAAGGGCGACACCTCCTCATCGTGGTAGATGCCTTCTCCAAGTGGCTCGAGGTGGTGCCCATGGCATCTACCACAACAGAAGCGACAATCCGAGCCCTGCGCCGTCTGTTCGCCACACATGGACTACCGGATGTGCTGGTCTCGGACAACAGCCCCCAGCTCACATCACTGGCCATGGAGTCCTTCCTGGCAGGACTGGGCATCCGCCATGCCCTCTCCGCTCCGTACAGGCCGGCCGGAAACGGACAAGCGGAACGGATGGTCCGGCTCACAAAAGAAGCCCTCACCAAGATGGGCCCGGGAGACTGGCAAGAACGCATCGACAACTTCCTCCTCACCCAGCACATCACACCGCATGCCACCACCCACAAGAGCCCGGCCGAACTCCTCATGGGCAGAAGGTTGAGGTCACCCTTGGACCGGCTGCACCCCCAATACAGCCCGGAAGTGACCGCAACCGCCAGCCGGCCGCTTCGCGCCTTCAGCAAAGGAAATTCAGTTTTCGCGCTGAATTTCAACGGCTCTCCTAAGTGGCTGAAAGGGAAGATTGCCAGCACAACCGGCCCCAAATCCTACACCGTCGAGCTGGAAGATGGACAGGTCGTGAGACGTCACATCGACCAACTCCGGAAAAGGTGGGGGGGAGCACACGAAAACCAGCCTGACGAGGGAGGCCTACAACACCCAGACGAGGTAGGCCTACAACACCCCAGCGAGGTAGGCCTACCACACCCGGACGAGGTAGGCCTACCACACCCCTACGAGGCAGACCAACACCATCCCGACGAGGTCGGCCCAGCACATTACCAAGCACTGTCACGTCGGCAGTGCAGCGAGGTAGACCAGGGCCAACCGCACGGGGGATGGCAACACCAACCCGGCCAGGGGGGCACCCGGCACAACAGGGCCAGGGATCCCCGAACCAGCCCGCAGGTAGACCGGGACCTACCCAGAAGGGGAGCACCGTACCCTACCAGTGAAGGCAACCCACGGCAGCCCTACCAGGGAGACCTCAACGCGAGGCGAGTAGACCGGGGACCATCGCAGATGGGCACACCACAGCACATGGGCGAGGGTGGCACACGGCTCCCCGGCGAGAGGGACCCCCGCCCAACGCAAGAAACAACCCGGCAACAACAACCCAACCCAGACGACCCCAACCACCAACTGGCGGTAGACCAGGGACTAGGGGGAAGGGAAAGCCGACAACAACCCGGCCAGGGAGGCCTGCACCACCCCGGCAGGGGAGACCTCCACCAACCCGAGGAGGTATCCCCACAACGACACCCCGACCAGGTCGACCACCACCAACCCGACGGGGAAGGCCAACGCCAGCCCGGCCAAGGAGACCTGCGCCACCCCTGCAAGGTGGGACACCGCGACCCGAGCCAACACCACCCACAGCGAACAGACCGGACCCAAGGGCACCGGCCCGAACCACCCTCTGGACCACAGCGAACCGGGCCGCAGCAGAACCGCAGCCACCGGGAGACCGAGGAAGAGCAAGTGACAGCCGGGGTCTTACCGAGACTCAGACGCTCTTCCCGGGTCGGAACCGAACAGCACCGCCGAGGCGAAAGATCCACAGGCCAGGAAGAAGACCACCAGAACCAGCCAGCCAAGGCCTGCGGTCCGGCCGGAGGCGCTGAGGGTGACCCCGCACACTCGCCAGCCGAACCGAGCCCGGTTCCGGGGAAGGATCCAGGAGCCACAGGAACCCCGTCCGTCCAGGGCGGGGACACGGAAGAAATGAGACTGCGCAGGTCAAGTAGGGTGCCTAGGCGTCCTACGTACCTGCAGGACTACGTCACGTTTATTGACGAACACTGAACTCTTTTTCTTGGACTAGGGGGGAGGAGTGTTATGTCCTTATAAGGACATCCGCCCGGATTGGCTGCCAGCCACCGGGCGGGAAAGTTTGAATTCCTGGCTAGGGGCGGTGCGTCTGCCAGGAGCGAATATAAGGAGAGCTCCGGCAGCGCGCCAGCAGTCTTGACTTGTTACTTGTAACGAATAAAGTTGCTAAATGTATCGAGCTGGTCACGTCTTCTGTTCCTGCGCCTGATCTAACAGCCACCCCAGTGCTATTCTGGGAGAAGAAGGATGGGTCTCTTTGCCCTTGTGTTAACTATAAGAATCTCAACGCCATTTGTGTGGGAAATGTTTACCCATTGCCCCTCATGAAAGACATGCTAGCCCACCTGGCCAAGCAGAAGATTTTTACTAAGCTTACAGGAGGCTTATTACAGAGTTTGGATTAAGGAAGGTGAGGAATGGAAAACTGCTTTCAATTGCCTGCTGTGTTGTTTCTAGGGTGCTCCCTTTCGGATTACAAGTGGCCCCAGCAGTATTCATGCAACTGATCAATGAGGTACTGCATGAGCACCTCTCCAGGTCCTGGTCTACCTGGATGACATTCTTATTTACACAGAGACCATGGACGACCACGTAAAACTGGTGAGGGCTGTCCTGAAAAAGCGTAGAGCTGCTGAGTTGCATGCTAAATTGTCAAAATGCGAATTCCACCAGACTAAAATTGACTATTTGGTGTACCGCATCTCACATGAGGGGATAGAAATGGACCCGGAGAAAGTCCGGGCAGTCCTGGAATGGGCGCTTCCACGTACCCGCAAGCAGCTACAAAGCTTCCTGGACTTTGCTAACTTCTATTGACAGTTTATCCCCTCGTTCGCGAAGATTGCCTTACCAATTACTAACCTCCTGAAAACAAAGGGAGAGGCGAAGCCAAAACCTTCCTCGCCTCTCGAGTGGACTATGGGATGCCAGGCAGCTTTTGAAAAACTGAAATGACTGTTTGCCGCCGAACCGGTCCTTAAACACCCTGGAGGCTCCGTTTGTCATCCAGGCCAATGCCAGCGATGTGGCCATCGGGGCAGTGTTACTTCAAGCCAATGCCGAGGGAAATTTACAACCCTGTGCCTATACCTTTTGGAAATTATCTGAAACTGAGAGGAGATGGGCTATCTGGGAGAAGGAGGCTTTTGCTGTTCGTTGGGCGCTGCTAACATGGAGGCACTTCCTGGAAGGGGCAATGCACCCTTCTGAGGTGTGGACAGATCACAAAAATTTAGAGGCCCTAAAAACACCCCAGAAGTTGTCACCTAATCAAGTATGCTGGGTCTAACACTTTAACCACTTTAATTTCTCTCTGTGCTACCTTCTGGGGGAAAGAACTTTATGGCAGATGCTCTCTCAAGACTACCTCAATACAATAGTGCTCAGATGGAAGTGATTCACCTGGTTATCCCCTCAAAACAGCTGGCTGCTCCAGTAGTTACCAGAGCCCAGGCGAAAGGGGACCTAACCTTGTCTGGCGACTTGAGTGAGCAGTTAAAAGAAGCACTAAAAACTGATGAGTGGTTTTTAGCCCACTCCAATGAGTGTGCACTTCATGAGGGTCTCACCTGGGTGGGAGCAAAGTTGTTTGTGCCTGCCAGCCTGAGAGGAGTGGTGTTACAACATGCCCATGATGCTAAAATCGCTGGGCATTTTGGGTTCGTAAAGACATTACATTTAGTTAAAGGACAATTCTGGTGACCGGCTCTAAAGAAAGACATAAAAACCTACGTGGCGAGCTGCCCTGTATGTGTGTGAGTGAAGAAGCCTCCTGGGAAACCCCCGGGTTACTTCAGAATGTAGCCAGACTGGGAGCCCAATGGAAGGAGATATCCATGGATTTTATTGTTGAATTGCCTGAAAGTGGGGGAAATACAGTCATTTGGATGGTTACCAGTGGTGGGTTGCTCCCGGTTTGCAACGGTTCGCAAGAACCGGTAGTAAAAATTTGTAGTAGTTCGGAGAACCAGTAATAACATTGGTTGGTCACGTCCCTGAACAGGACCCCGGCCCGGTCGCCACTCGCTTACCCCGCCCACCTCATCAGAGGGTGTTTTTTTTTCTTTTAAAAGCATTTTTTCTACAACCTCTTCGGCTGAAAAAATGTTTTTAAAAGTAAAAAAAAAATAAAGCGTCTGATGATTGCATGGCTCAGCTGGATCGTCAGAGGCTTTTAAAGCATTTTTCTACAACCTCTTCAGCTGAAGAGGTTGCAGAAAAAAATGCTTTTAAGAGCCTCTGATGATCAGGGAACTCAGCTGGGATTGCCAGAGGCTTTTAAAGGCATTTTTTTTCCTACAACCTCTTAGGCTGAAGAGGTTGTAGAAAAAATGCTTTTAAAAGCCTCTGATGATCCAGCTGAGCCGCGCATCAGAGGCTTTTAAAAGCATTTTTTTCTGCAACCTCTTTGGCTGAAAAGGTTGTAAGAAAAAAATGCCTTTAAAAGCCTCTGGCGATCCCAGCTGAGTTGCTTGATCATCAGAGGCATTAAAAAGTATTTTTTTCTGCAACCTCTTAAGGTTGTAGAAAAAATGCTTTTAAAAGAAAAAAAAAAGTTGGCCATGCCCACCCAGTCACATTACGCCCCACCAAGCCCACAAAATAAGTCACACCTACAGAACCGGTAGTAAAAATTTCTAGAATCCAGCCCTAGTGGTTACAGATTTATATTCCAAGCAAGTGCATTTTATACCATGTCCCAAGATTCTTTTGGCTAAGACTCTGGCTAAACTGTTTGTCCAGCATGTGTATAGATTACACGGGGTTCTGGAGCAAATAATCTTGGACAGAGGTGTTCAGTTCACCTCCCACTTCTGGAAGGAGTTCCTGGGGTTGTTAGGCTCTTATCCCAGGGGTTAAGCTCCACCCATCATCCTCAGATCAATAGGGCTTGTGAAAGAATTAACTCGGTATTGGAACAATACCTTAGATGTTACATAAATTATCAGCAAGATAACTGGGCAGACCTGTTGCTGTTTGCAGAGGTCACCTATAATAACTCTATACACAGTAGTACTGGTTTACCCCGTTCTAGGTGGTCTCGGGTCAAGACTTTGTACCCATCCCAGAGTTGCCTCAGGAAAAACCACAAATACCTTCATTGGCTGACTGGATTGAACAGCTACGTGGTACCTGGACTGTAACACGTGAAGCCCTGGACGAGGCTCACCAAGCCCATAAGAAACAAGCTGATAAGAAAAGAGTTCAGGGTAGGGATTACAAAGTAGGAGATACAGTTTTCCTTTCCACCAAGTACCTACAAACTACCCAAAAGTCGAAAAAACTTGGGCCTAAATATGTGGGTCCTTTCGCCATTGTACGCATGGTAAATCCAGTTACGGTGCAGTTAGAATTACCTAAAACCTTGCAGAGGATTCATCCTGTGTTTCATGTTAGTTTATTGAAACCTGAGCATACTTCCCCCCCTGCATCCAGACCAAGAACCTCCTCCTGTCCCCATACTCATCGAAGGAGAACAACATTTTGAGATTAAAGAGATGTTGGACTCTAGGAAACAACGAGGGAAGGTGCAGTACTTGCTGATCTGGAAACATTTCCCATCATCTCAATCTGAATGGGTAAATGAGCAAGATGTTAGAGCTCTGAGGCAGCTGCAATTGTTTTATTTCAGATATCCTGGTAAACCTTAGTTATGGGGCTTTACATATGTTACCTGTTTATGTAATTTTCTATATTCCCTTTATTCTGTTCTCTTTTTAGAACTAACGTCACTTCTGCAGGAGGGCCAAATGTCAGCCTCCACCTCTATATCGCTTGTTTGCTTCAGCTGCCATTGTAACAGGGGGAGGGGGGAGCTGTCTGGGTATTTGGGAGGGGGGAAGCGAGCTGGTGGAGATGTCACATAACAGGGAGTGAATTGGAGAAAGTTTTTCTCAGTGCTTTCTCTGCAGCTGGAAGGCATGCTGATAACAAGTCAAGGTCAACCGTCTTGATATACCAGAGGGATGGAGCCATCTGAAGCTGCACCTCACATGACATCTTGGGGGGAATGTGGATTGGATAATCCTGACTGGACCCTTGGGGGGAGGGTTTTGGGGATGCTTTCTATATGTGATTTTCACACCTATTGCCTCAGACCTTGCTTTTCTTTGGTTGCATTCAGTTCATAGTCAGTAAAAGTACTTTTCTCTATGAAAATGGAGTCAGGGGTTTTCTTTCTTGAGTTGTGAAAGGAGGCACACCTGACATTTGTGGGACCCAAAAGAAGGGCCTTCTCCATGGTGGCTCCACCCTCTGGAACATCGTCCCTTCAGAAGTTAGACTGTCCCCCACTTTGACATTGTTATGAAAGGCCCTGAAGGCCTGGTTTTGCCAGCAGGCCTAAGGAACCCAGGGTGAGATGAAGCCCATCAAATGGTTTATTTGACTGTGTGTTGTTGCCAGAGGGGGATATAGTTTTTTTTTTTTATTATTTTCTATATTGTGTTTTATTGCCAGTAAGCTGCCTCGATTGGTTGTGAGCAAGTAGGTGACTATATAAATTTCCTACATAAATAAATAAGGAAACTGCAAACACTGGATATTATTTGATTCAATATCTTTAATCTTATAACATGAGAGCTGGATTCTCAATGTCTTGTTATCTTGGGGTGTTGAAAGACAGAAGGTGTTTAATTAAAGAATTTTGGAGAATGATTGCAAATGCAGCAGCATGAGCATTTCTTTTGCAATTGGCAACTATAATAAATCGTAGTGATCAGAGTAATCCTCATCAATCTTCTGTGGTCAGAATTAAGGACTTCTATAAGTCTCCTATGGATAGCAAAAAACCATTCTCTCTTTATTTATTTATTTATTTATTTTTGTCAGCAATTTCTCAAAGCCAGAAATATTACACGATGTGCTAATTCCTCTTTATCAGTTGCTCCCTGTGGTTGAGTTCAGGTCGCAAAACAATGATGTAGCATTTTGGCAAGAATATACAAACCAATAATGCAGTGCTAGAAGACAAGATGGAAAAGACCTCCACAGCTACCATGGCTTTGCCTTTTGTGCTCAGATAGGCTGGAAAGAAGGAGATCCACACACTGCAGAAAGCCAACATGCTGAAGGTAATGAATTTGGCTTCATTAAAGCTGTCAGGTAATTTACGGGCAAGGAAAGCCACAATAAAGCTGGCAATGGCCAAGATACCCATGTAACCCAAGACACAGTAGAAGAAGAAAGCTGACCCCTCATTGCATTGTAAAATAATTTCTTGGAGCGCTGAGTGCATGTCCAACTCAGGGAATGGAGGAAATGTCGACAACCAGAGGATACAAATCCATACTTGTAATAGAGAGCATGAAAGGACAATAGAAAAGGCCAATCTTTTCCCCACCCACTTCCTCATCTGAGATCCTGGTTTAGTGGCCATGAAAGCCACAACCACAGTGATGGTTTTGGCCAGTACACTAGAAATAGCCACTGAGAAGGTGATGCCAAAAGTTGGTTGTCGGAGAAGGCAGGTCACTTTGCCAGGTTGGCTGAGGAAGAGCAAAGAGGAGAGAAAACAGAGCAGAAGAGAGACAAGGAGGGTGTAGGTGAGGGACCGGTTGTTGGCTCTTACAATGGGAGTATCTTTGTGCTTAATAAAAGTTCCAAGTACCCAAGATGTCAAGAAGAAGAGACAAAGAGCTGCTGAGGCTAAACCAATTGCTAAAGTTTCTTCAAAATTAAAAAGACCAGCAGTTTCAGGATACATCCTTCCTTTTCTTTATTTCTTTTGAACATGGAAAACAGTCATCCATATCTGGTAAAAAAGTCAAGGCATGTTTTCATACATTCCATATTTTTGAAAATAATGTTCTTTATGAGTGCCAACCATTATCCCTCTCAAGTGTTTTTTCTATTGATTACCAGTTGGATCATGTTTCTATGGAAATTTTTCCATCATTTTAAGCTGGGACCAGCATAAAAGAAGCACAACGGAAAAGGCAATTTTCACAGAAATACAGTCCTGTCTAGGACTTTCAAAATTATTAAAATTTAGACCATTTTGACTTTTCCCATTTTTCCAAAACACAGAGAAGAAATCTTATATCTGGTGGATATTAGAGCTCAGCTCTTATGGGCATTGTGATTCACAGGTATAGAAATGAATATTCATCTTTAAGAACTCACAAAACTACACCATAGTAGTGTATTACAATTTGCTTAGGTGTATCTAATGAGAACTTGCTGCAATGTCTAACCTACCCTTTTGATTTGAAATCTTCCCTTCTGGACATGGAATACATTTATAGCAACAGAATTGCTTTCCTTCCAACACTTTCTTCCAATATCCAGGGGAGCAATGGTCATTACACAGAGAAATTGGAAGTACCTGGTGATAAACATAAAAGATTTCACAAAAGGAAAATTTTAAGCAGCTTGTATTATTCTCCTTTATGCTGGTGGTGGGAGGAAGAATATTTGAATTATCAAAGGGTTAGTCCAGGTGTATTTATAAGATAAAGGTTTCCCCTTCCAGTTCTGTTGAACTCTAGGACACAGTGCTCATCTCTGTTTCTTGGCCAAACATTGTTACCTTCCCACCAAATGGTACCTATGAATCTACACACATTTGCATGCTTTTTAATTATTAGGCGGGCGGGAGCTGAGGCAGGAATGAGAGCTCACCCTATTGCGTAGTGCTTAGTTCTCAACCCCTGGCTGTCAGCATTCCAGCTGACAAACTCAGTGTCTTTAACCACTGAGCCATCACATTTTTTAACTATCCATTAAAATGTTGACATCATAAGAATGAGCAAAGGGCGTGTTTGGAGAATGGCAGGCTGAATAAAGAAATATATGTGATTACAATATTATGAGAATCCTGTGACTTCTATGATTTCAAATTGAAATGCAATCCAAATGTGAATACCTGTCTTTTAAATAGTAATGTCATTTTGTCAATTTGATGAAAGCTTGATCATTGACAATGTTTGTACAGAACATGCCATTTCAAAAATCACAAATTAGATTTCTAAAGAGACTGTGTCCATTATTGGATCATAATGCATCAAGGAATAGTTGATTAAATGAGTCCACACCTGTTTAAAAGCTGGGTGCCACACAATGATCTCTCCATCAATGATTAATTTCTTTGCATTGGGAATATGAGGATCAATCTTTCCAACTTTGACTCTCTGAAAGGATCTGTTTGGAAAAGTGATCAAGTTGGTGATGTCGAATCCACCTGTTGCTTCTCCTTTCTCATTCAAGAACACTCTCTCCCCAGCTGAATTGTTGAAAGAAATGCCTTGAAGAAATAAATGGAGCTACTTGAAAGAGAATGGAAGGGAGTTGGAATAATAATAATAATGAAGTGGCCAGTATATTTAAATTTCTCTTAGTCGTTCTTTCCATTTCTCTAACAAATATCAAATAAGTACACTTAGAATACAGATAATTTACATTTCAGAGAAAGACTCAGATCTGTATTAATTTAATGTTACTTCCAGGGGGAAAAAATGAAACAACAGCAGTTAACAAAACAAAATCAAAACAAGGTATTCACATTATAAAACTTAATTCAGACATGATTTGTATTCACTATTTAAACAAGTGGACAATCAAACTTGGACCACATCTCAACTCATCCTACATTTGTTAGAGGGGGGGGGGAGAGGGACGGAGGGAGGGAAAGAGAGAGCGCTTTCAAAAGGTAGAGGCCAGAGCTAAAAAGGACTGACATTTCGTCCATTCCTCTTGAACATTGATAGAGAGAATGCTCTGCATCCCAATTCTCAAAGGTTCATGAGCCAAGTAGAAGTAGATTAGAGAACTGGCTGAAGATAGTTTTGGATAGAAATAGCACTTAGACTTATATAGTGCTTCACAGTGCTTTGCAACCCTCTCTCTAAGTGGTTTACAGAGTCAGCATATTGCCCATATCTGGCTCCTCATTTTACCAACCTTGGAATGATGGAAGGCTGAGTCAACCTTGAGCCAGTGGGCATCAAACTGCCAAACTGTTGGCAACCAGCAGCCAGTACAAATACTGCAGTACTGCTTTCTAACCACTGCACCACCATGGCTCTGGTGAGAATCATTCTTCACAAGTTAATAAGAAAAGTAAAATGTCTACATTTCAAAAATATTTTCTTGGGCACAAAAAAAGAAAGAAAGAAAGAAAGAAAGAAAGAAAGAAAGAAAGAAAGAAAGAAAGAAAGAAAGAAAGAGAGAGAGAGAGAGAGAGAGAGAGAGAGAGAGAGAGAAAGAAAGAAAGAAAGAAAGAAAGAAAGAAAGAAAGAAAGAAAGGAAGGAAGGAAGGAAGGAAGAAAGAAAGAAAGAAAGAAAGAAAGACTGCATTCACACATAATGCAATTAATTTTTCTTGGAAGCAGGTTGGATAAATTCACAAGACAGGCCAATTCTACGTGTAGGTGAAAAGTTATTTATACAATGAAAATAGATGCATACAGTAAATCCCATTGACTACACTGAAATTAGGAAAAAACATGGTTTATGTTCATCCTCTTATTTTATGAAATGAATAGCTTTGTTCCCTCAGTCTCTCTATTGATTTGTAGCCATAGACCAGGGTAAATAAGCTATATTAGATTGTGGATGATTGTGGATCTGAAATACAAGATAGGTGTGGCATGGAAAGATTACCTGCCAGGGCAGCAGATTTACAAATTCAACCCTTTGAATCTCTCTTGGTTGGGATTTTGATCTCACTGCCTCATGCAAAGAATGTGCTACTGCATAAACAGCATTGTAGATACTGTAGCTTTGGCCAGTCATCTGAAATTCAAACAGAGGTGCAGGCAGATTCTACAAATTCTCTTCTCTAGTACAGGTTTCAATGATTGTTGAAGATAATTCTGTATTTGAAATTGAACAATCAAACAATTGTTCCCAAACCTCTTGTAGAAATCCATCTTTGTGGGTTGAAGGTTTGATGACTTGAAGAAAATCTTTAAAGCCTTGAATGTCTCTTGAATGCACAGCAAAGGAAAGAGCCCCATGGAACAACTGGAGACCCCAATTCTTTTGAACTCCCATCAGGATGAAATCAACTGAATTCATCACGATCCAAACCTTCCTAAATGATGCACTTTCTTTATTTTTGGGATCACGTAGAAACATGACAGTTCTGAGCCACGCTATTGAAATGGATTCTCCATGGACAAGAAAAACATTCGATTTTTGATCCATCAATTTATTTGAAACAGTTGAGACTGAATCTAACAATTCTGACAAATCTTCCAAGTGGAGGATGTCAGGGCATCAATTAATCCCATGTTTGGCTCCGGGACTAATGACCCTGGTTTAGAGGAGATGGATTGTGGCTTATTCCAAGTTGCAATATTCTGATAAAGAAAACACGAAGAAAGGTTTCTAATAAAACTCATTTATTTGTTATAAAGAAAATAAAACACCTCACTAACTAAGAAAAAGTTAATTGTTACATTTTGGCAAGCGAGATCTCCTGCCGGTCCAGCCGGACCTCTGGCAAGAGAACAAAGGAAAAGATGTGTGAAGCAAGTGAAGGAATGTGGACATGCGTAGTAAAGTACTGATAAGGAACTTGGCAAACTACAGTAAGTCTATTAGTCCAAAAATAATGAAGCTCAGCTGGGAAATAAAAAAAACGCTGTGACATTCCCCTTCTTTTGCCAGTTGAGCGAATATCAGTACATCATCAAATAAGGCACATCTTCTTACGCACATACTCATGTTGAGCTGCTGGGAGTGGTTTGTTGAGCATATCAGCAATTTGATCATGTGTAGATACATATTGCATTTTGACAAAACCTTTTTTCACTAAATGTTTTATGTTTTGGTAACGAATGTCAATGTGTCTGGACCTAGAACCTGTGAAATGAGATTCAGAAATATAAACCACCGATTCATTGTCTTCCATCACGGTGATCGGTCGGATTGGGTGTGTCCAGATATCTGTGACTAAAGCATCAAACCAAGTTAGAGAATTACATGCATCTGAAACACAAGCATATTCAGCTTCAGTAGATGAACAAGAAACAAAATTCTGTTTACGTACTTGCCAATAAACAGGACATCCATTTAAGAACATCATATAACCTGAAGTACTTTTACGTGATTTCTTATCACTTGCCCAATCAGAATCTGCATAACAACATAATTCTGCATAATCAGTATGTGTTGGTTCTAACAATAACTTCAAATGTTTGGTGTATTTTAGGTATCTCAATAATTTCTTAATACATGTCCAATGAAACTGTTTTGCCTTACCTACGTGTCGTGATAAGAGATTAACACTAAGTGCAATGTCGGGTCTGGTCCAACTACTAATGTATAACAGTGACCCAATGACTGAACGATAAAGTGTTTGATCCTCGAACTCAGGACTTTCTTCTTGTGTCAAGTTGTGAAAATCTGTTTGCATGGGTGTCTTTGTTGTGTTAGCATCTTTCATGTTGCAATGATGCAAAATTTGTTCAATTTTATCTTCTTGTGAAAGACTAAACCCCTTCTGTGTTTTTTCAATCTGAACACCTAAATAAGTGCTAATGTGACCGAATGATTTCAATGTGAAGTATCTCTGCAAAGCTTTGGCAAAAATTTCACTCATTTGCTTATTTGGACCAATATAAACAATATCATCAACATAAACAAGAACTATCTCATATGCATTGTTAGATCTTTTTGTGAACACGCACTCATCAGTTTCGGACTTAATAAAGCCCATTGAATTTAGTTTGTCAGTAAGACATAAGTACCACATTAAACCAGATTGTTTCAGACCATAAAGACTTTTGTTTAGGAACCAGGTATCCCCTTCTTGCTGTCGGAATCCTGGAGGACTTCTCACGTAGATCTCTTCATCTAGGTCTGCATGTAGATAAGCCGTGTCAACATCAAACTGGAAAACTTCTAAACCAAGGATAGTTGCAGTTGCTAAAGCAATTTTTACACTCTCAGTTCTGACTGTCGGTGAGTAGGTATTTGTGTAGTCCTCAGGATAACGTTGAGCGAAACCCTGAGCTACAAGTCTGGCTTTGTACAATGACTCACCATTTGGTTTCTTTTTGATTCTGTAGACCCATCGAGTGCCAATGACCTTTTTGTTTGCTGGAAGTTTTGCAGGTGTAAATACTTTAAGTTTCTTTAGACTGTCCATTTCAACCTGCATTGCTTCATACCATTTGTCTTGCTCTGAATCAGGGAGCTGCTTGATTTGTGTGAAATTATCAGGTGGAAGTGTAATATTGCAAATCAAAGGCAAGGGTGCTTTTGTCAGTTGCCAAGAATATCGTTGTGGAGGGATCCCTTTTGTGGCCCTCTTGGAACGTCTCGGGACAACTGTCCAGTCTTCTTCTGCTTCGTCCTCGTCCTCACTTTCGTCGCTAGCGTCAGCATCCGCGGCTTGCGAAGACGGAACATCGGGTTGAGAAGAATCAGTGGAATCTTGATCATCAATCTGCATAGCATCAGCGGTATCATCTCTAGGAAAATAAACTCCAGGATCATTGGAATGAATCCTGGACCAGTCAATATCTTCCTCAAAATTAGCAGATTGGGAAATCACAATTGCATGTTTAGAGTCAATAAATTTGCTCCATTTTGAGTTATCATCAATACCCATAAATCTCAGTCTCTTTGCTGCTGGACCTCCTTTTCTTCTTTGAGCTAAGGGAATGTTCACCATAGCATATGAACCAAAAATATGGATGTTTTTAAGATCGGGCTTGTAGCCATACAACATGAAGAAAGGAGTCTGATTTATTACACTGCTCCAAGTACGGTTTACAATGTAATTTGCATACTTGATAGCTTCACCCCAGTATATCATATCAAGGTTGGCGTCTTCTAGGAGACAACACATCATGGTTTGCAGTACCTCTCCATTGTGAGCTGATGTGTCAGGGGCCGACGTCTGATGAATAATTCTATTCTTACGCATCCAGTCCTGGAAACGCTGAGACATGAATTCGGCACCACGATCACTCTGGATTCTGGCGATGCGAACTTGATGTTGGGTAGAAACAAGGGTTGCAAAGTCTTTAAAGATCTGAAAAGTCTCTGATTTTTCTTTCATAGGATATACATATCCATATCTAGAGTAATTATCAACAATTGTTAGGAAATATTTTCTACCACCAAATGATGGCGGGAATGGACCAACTATGTCAATGTGAACCAAATCAAAAATGCGTGTTGACAGGCGTGTAGCGCGTTTGGGAATGGCTGCTGCTTTGGATTTGGCCTTTTTGCATACAGCACAATCCAAAAACACCTTACACCCCTTTAGATCCAAACCTTTTGCGAACTCCGGCATCTTCCTAAGAACACGGAAACTGGCATGCCCCAATCTTCTATGCCATTTGTGGATACACCTGGAATGCAAAGGTTTACCTGTTAGTGAATTCTCAACATTAACATTTTTATGCGGAACCTCAGGCTTGCTCTGAGCAACCTGTTTACCAATTCTATTTTTGTTGGCTTTAGGAGCCTTAGGAATAGCAACAGGATCTCTCACTGGAGCATCTCTCTCTGGGCCTGTGCCTTCCCTTTTTGGAGTTTGCATACTTGCCTGTGTTTGTGTTTTAGGCTTTGGCTTTAAGTAATAAAACCACCAATTAATATGGTTTCAGCAACAATATCTCCATCTTTAACTATGTAACTTGCTTTTTCAAGGTGGTGAACTTGGAACTTTAACATTCTAGACAAGTGATACTGACTAAGCAAATTACTGGTTGCTGTTGGTATGTAATAAACATCAGGAATGAATGCATCGAGCTCTTCAACATAAACAGTTCCTTTTCCTTTGACCTGACAAGGATGATTGGAAAAAGAATAAAGTTCACGTAGTTCAGGTTCAGGTTCGTGCATCTCTGTGAAAAGTTCCTTTCTGTAGGTAACATGCAATGCTGCACCACTGTCCAAAGTCCACAGGAGTCGTCTGTCGTACTCTGGTTGAGGTTGTGGATCATTGGTTAAAGCCAATGTGGCGAGTGGAGTTTGTGGATCACGCCGGGGACCACGACAACCTTGTCTTCTGCCTCTGGAATCTGTTCCTCTGGGCTGGTACGTGACAGGAGCTGGAACTCGTTGGGGACAATCCCGGGTGGCATGTCCCACACGATCACAGGTGTAGCATCTTGGCATCCTTGGAGCATAGGTCCTTCCTCGGAAGGGGCGCCTAGCTGGAGCTTTTGATGCGGGTGGTCCTCTCAAATGTGGCGTGGCCAACATGAATGCCTCTTCTTCAATTAAAAGTCTACAGACATTGTCCACTGTGCGTTGAGCAATTGGGACTTGGTTAATTTTTGTAACAGCATCTTTCCATTCATAATTCAAAGAGTTAATAATGATGCTGATCATTTGAATATCTTCAATGTTATGGCCTCTTTCTCTCAATTCTGTTCTCAGACCTTTCAGTTTGGTCAAATGTCCTCCAATTTGTTCACCGGGTTTCAATCTCGAACCGTGGAGTTCAGACATGAGTAAACATGAAGATTCAATTGAGACAGGCCTGTAGCAATTTTCCAATTCAGCCCAAATTTGTCGGGCTGTTGTATTTGGTGGAAAAGTGACCTGCAGTTCAGTATCCATGGACATCAATAATGTCGTGCGAGCCCTTATCTCTAAATCTCGTATTGCAAAATCCCAAGGTTGTGCAGGAGGGTTAAACACCATACAGTGCGTGCCTTCTCTAAGAAGCAATAGTGTAATCTCACTGACCCAGGCTTTGTAATTGTGTCCTGACATTTTTAGTTTTGACTCACCAGTTAGTGGAGAGACAGAAAATGCCTGGTAAGGAGCCTGCACTTGGTATGCTGGTTGTGCTGGCAGAAATGCCTGTGGTATTTGCTGTGCCTGTTGTGGACCTAAAAATGGTCTTGGTTGTGCCATTGGAGGTGGGCCAGGAGGTGGCCCTATTTGTACTTGTGGCTGGGGCACATTTGCAGGCATTTGTGGCTGCTGTGGCTGATGCACTGGAATCTGCTGTATTCCAGTTGCCATTTGTGCTTGAGCTGCAATATTGGCATGACCTGCTGGAGATGCAGTCATTTGTCTTTGCTTCATAAAGCGTGCCTGTGTTCCATCTAAAAAGGCACCATCACCACCAGGGGGTGTTGGAGTTTGAGCCCGTGGAGACACTTGTGGCATTTCAGCTTGAAACTCTGAGCGAGTTAGAGACAGGTTTGCCAGGGTCTGCTGTAGTAATTTAAAATGTTCATCTAAGCTCCTTTCTCTTTCAGCTTCCTGTAGTAAATTATTTTCGCCAGCAGATGGTGCTGCACCTTTAGCTTCGGGCAGCTTTTCACTTACAAGGAATGATTGCGTGGCAGGTTTATATGTAACTTGATCAGGGAGACTTTCATGTGACGTATGCAGTGCTCTCTGGTCTGATTGGCCTGACACAAAATCCACCAGGGGGAGTGTCTTTGGCTCCGAGGAAGAAGACAAGATGGCCTCTTTTGAAAATTTTAAGTCACGGGACTCTGCCTTTTCTTGTTCAAGCATAAACAAATCTCTTTTAAATTGAGACAGTTCATTTTCATAATATTTTACATGCTCACGATAGGATTTGATGGCCATCTCACGCTGGGTGAGCTCAGGGCTTTGAGAAGAATAATGAATTATTTCTCTCTCTGCGTGGGAGGAATTTTGCTCAGCAGTTTGCTTTAGCCTTGCACCAAGCGTTACAAATTCAGAAGGTTCTGGGGAGACAGGTTGAAAGCTGGCATAATTAGAAGGGGGAGTTACTGACCTCGGTCGTAGTGCTTCTCCTTCAAAAACAGCTTCTGTCTTATCTGTCTCCATTTCTGTTCCCACGGCTTTTTCTTGTTCCAGGCGTGTGGCTGTAGTAAGGGGCTGGAAATCTGGAAATCTCCTGTCTGCCACCTCTTCGTTGGAAAGATCAATCAAATCATTTACGAAGAGTGGACTTAGTTTCATTTTGCCTTTTTTCTTCTGTTTCGGCATCTTAGCAAAATAATTAGCGTACCTCAGTAGCTAAAAACTAATTGCCTATGCGCTCTTATCAGAAATAACAAAACAAGGAAAAAAGCCATAAATCAACCGTCCGAGTGCTACCAGATGTCAGGGCATCAATTAATCCCATGTTTGGCTCCGGGACTAATGACCCTGGTTTAGAGGAGATGGATTGTGGCTTATTCCAAGTTGCAATATTCTGATAAAGAAAACACGAAGAAAGGTTTCTAATAAAACTCATTTATTTGTTATAAAGAAAATAAAACACCTCACTAACTAAGAAAAAGTTAATTGTTACATTTTGGCAAGCGAGATCTCCTGCCGGTCCAGCCGGACCTCTGGCAAGAGAACAAAGGAAAAGATGTGTGAAGCAAGTGAAGGAATGCGGACATGCGTAGTAAAGTACTGATAAGGAACTTGGCAAACTACAGTAAGTCTATTAGTCCAAAAATAATGAAGCTCAGCTGGGAAATAAAAAAAACGCTGTGACAGAGATGTTGTGGTATTTTTTGTGTGAAAGCTAAACAGACCCCGTTCTTTGAAAGCAACGGCTGCAATTTCTGAAAAAAAGTTCTTCCTTATTTTCAAAAGCAAAGACTCCAATCCACGTCCATCCAAAATGGAGAAGAAGTTGTATAAATCCAATGTACTGATGTTCCTCTTTTGGGACCATGTAATAAAGTGGAAATAACTCAGTAATCTGAATGTCTTCTTGGGCAAAGGAACCATAAGTAAACTAAACAAACAAACAAAAAAAGGAAATTCATTATTCATGAAAATCATGGGAGAAATGTGAAGATTCCTTGTTAGAAACTTAATGAAGGTCTCCCTATATTGATCATTTGTCCAGTTCAGTGTAGATTATGACAATTAAGATGAAAAAGAGAAGCAACTAAAACCCCATGATGAAATATTCTCTCATCTGAAATATAACTAGATTACAACCACACTCAGTTTCCTAATACAGAATTCCAATATGTTCATCCCCTTAGAACATCTGGAAACTTGCTAAATATCTGAGCTCCTGAACTCTTCTCAGCCTAAGGAAAGAATTCTTAAGAACTAAATTTACTGGATTACCTTCTTCCCTTATTTGTAGCAAATAAAATAAAATACTTATACATGAATGCCATGCCCATTCTGAAGGAATAGAAAGAATTAATCATGTCTTCATTTACTACAATTATTATAGAGATCTCCAAAAGTACTACAATCCTTCAACAATTTCCAGACAAATCCATTAAGTTATTACTATCGGACCCAACCAAGACATACCAAGGGGAGTTGTCACCTATTGTCCGGTAGTTTGGTGGAATCTGGAGCTGAGTTGAGGGCAGCAGTGAAAATGCTGGGTAGGTTTGAATTGGGGATGGGCAGGTAGTGACTGAAAGGAGATCCTCCCTAAAACCATGAGACATAACAGCAGTGCCCCAATATTTTAGGGGCTTCCACAAAGGTGGTTTTCCACCATGAGAAACAATGTATGGAAACTGAACAAGGAGAGAAGCAACCTGAAACTAAGGAGAAATTTCCTAACGGTGAAAATGATTAAGCAATGGAACAACTTGCCTTCAGATGTTGTGGGTGCTCCATCACTGGAGGCTTTCAAAAAGAGACTGGACAGTGATGTATCTGAAATGGAATAGGGTCTCCTGCTCAAAGAGAAGGTTGGACTAGAATATCTCCAAGTTCCCTTCCAACTCTATTATTCTATGATGTTCTATGTGCTAACCAGCCTTTTCTATCCTTTTGACACAGCTCCAGATTTCACCACAGATAGTGGTCAAACCATCAGGTGACGCTCTCAAATAAGATTAATTTTGTACTGTAATTTGTGATTTAAATTTAAATTCTCTAATCTATTATTGTAATAAAAGATTTATATTCTATTGACTGATTATTCTGTGCCAACATATTAAACAATTGGAGAAGGGAAGAAAAGAGAGAAAAATTGAAGTCCCACAGAAAGGCATGGCAAAATACTAACTAACCCTACAGCAACAATCCTTCAACAATTGCTAAGAAAAACAGTTGAGTTTTACACTAAACTACTTTTATCCTATACCAAGCAAATTGTAGTAAGAAGAGTTGTGACCTATTGCTGGTTGGCAGTCAAAACAAATGTATGATTGTAATAAAAGATTTTGATTTAATTGGATTACCTTGAGCCAGTCTACTGAGTTGTGGGGAAAACAGAAGAGGAGTGATAAACATGTATTTAATTGAATTCCTGGAGAAAGGTATGGTAAGCAACTAGTATCTACTATCAATTACAAAAGACTTTTCTCTCTCATTCCACCCCAAACTACCTGTGGAATTTTGTAGACATGTACACTTTCTGTCATAAAGGATGATGTATCAGGACCTAGTCCCCCAATGATGGCCATGAGATTCTTCTGGCTATCACATTTGTAGTTTGGGACAAATTCCTGAGATTTGAAAAGCAGGTCCAGGGTGGTGCGATAGGTCATCCTTGGGTTGTTGTAACTGTCATAGATGTGGAACCCGAGAGTGACGTTAGGTAAGTTCTGGAAGTCCTCATTGATCTCCTTCACAGCAAAGGCCAAGGCGAGGGCATGCTGGTAGAATTTGGTTATTACACTGCAAATAGGTTAAACATCCCCATTGAACAAAATAAGTTGACAATTCCTTTATGGTGAAAGTATTGATATACAGTATGAGTAACAACCATTTCTGTCTCTGTTGTACATGAGAAGATAGGAGTCTTTGTAAAACACTCAATAATTTGTATAGTTTTCATCAATGTAAATCAGTAAACACTGATTTTCAACAATCAGTGACCCTGATTTGCAACAAATAAGTATAGAACAAAGTCTTGATTTCCTCCCCCCCTCCACAAGCTATCACATTTATTTCTATCAATTTGGCACAACATAGAATACAACCAGCAAAGAACACTTTTTTAGTCTATGTAAGTTATGCAAGGATTGACTGCACAGACTGGATATTTATACTCCCTAAATGTTCTCCAAAAGACTTCTTGCAGAATGGTTTCATACATTTTGTGATTAAGATTTTAACATAATGAAAGTGATCTATTTTCCCATAATCTGATAAGTTTGAAAGACAAGGAAACAAGTGTAAGTTTATATACAAAACCATGCATTTATTCTCAAAGAGCTATTAGTCATATAAGCAATTATGGGAGATCTGGCTAAGATTGGAAAATGAATAGAAAGAAAAAAATCCTTACTTTGTTAAATCATAACGTTTTAGAGAAGGATTTTCTTTAAATTCAATTTCAAAAAAGTAGTGAATCATCTGAGACACCATCCCACCCATGATGAGATCACCAGGCTGGTACCACTCATGGGGAATCGGGAAAGCATCAGTTGCAGGGCAGCTCAGAGTAACTGCTTGCTGCGCCAAGAGCATCAGATGGAACAACATCTTCAGGCATTTGTCATAGTGAAAATATTTGTGTCTCCTGTCCGTAAGGAAGTTTGTATTTCAGTGGTTCATTCAATGATTAAGCCAAGGTTTATATCTGACAATGCACCTAATCAGAAATCTCATCATTTTCTATTTGAAGTTCCATGTGCGTGCAAATTTGTACACTGACTATCACTAGGATTGAACAGATGTTCTGGAAAAGACGAAAGGAGGGAGGAAACTTTTAGCAATGAATCTAATGGAGCCATTATTATCCCTTTGTGCCAAACTCCCCAGGGTTCAAGAGTTACTTTATAACCAAACTGATACTGAATTTCTTAATTGTTGCTGAATTTAAATATCTTTAGGCACTGTCATTGATGTTTTGGCCTAGCTAAAAAAAAAATAAAAAATACGGTGATTCCTGTAGGAGATAATTATTTTGTTTTTGGTGAGAGAATAAGTGATTCAACTGATGGTTTTTTTTTCCAAATGAGCAAATACTAATAAAAATAATCTAAGGGACATTGGCAATTAAAAACAGCCTTAAGTGTTGAAATTCATGTTTAATATTTACAATGGAGCAGGCTTCCCATTTTCAATATAAAATGAATAAAATTGTTTAATAGAGAAGACAAAACATTTTTTTACATATTGAGGTCTGACAAATAAGCCAATAATTTCTTTGGAGGTTTTATCCACCTTTTCAGTCAAAGAATGTTGAAGAACAGTATTGATACTGATATTTGAAAAGTTGCATTAGCCATTGTCTTGAGTTTAATAATCTACCCCTCCAAATCTTTAGTTATTTATTTACTTATATTATTTGTGTCCTGACTTGTATTATTTCTACAAATAACTCAAGGCAGAGAAGATATCTAACACACCTTCCTCCTCCTGTGATTGTATATGATGTCAGGTTTCAATGTCAGGTACTGACATATGACAGATATGCTATGTTATGCTATGCTATGATATATATCATATGATATGATAGCATATAATAGATATTATAGCAGTGTTCCAATATCAAAAGGGCTGCCCCAAAGAAGAGGGGGTCAATCTATTCTCCAAAGCATTTGAAGGCAGGAAGAAGCAATGGATGAAAAATAATCAAAGAGAGAAGCAACCTAGAACTAAGGAGAAATTTCCTGACGGTGAGAACCATTAATCAGTGGAACAACTTGTGTCCACAAGTTGTGGGTACTCCATGATTCAAGAAGAGATTGGACAACCTTTTGTCTGAAATGGTATAGGATTTTGTGCTTGAGCAGGAGGTGGGACTATAAGACCTCCAAGGTCCCTTCCAACTCTGTTATTTTGCCCACAAAAGCAAGAAGGTGGGTTGGGCTGTGAGAGAGTGACTGTGTGAAAGTTACCCAGTAGGTTTTCATGGCTAAGGTGGGACTTGAACTCATTGCCTTCCACTTTCTAAACTGGTGCCTAAATCACTAGACCAAACTGACTCTGAAATCTGACACTAGCTCTCAAATCAAATATTTCATTTATGAGGGGAATGCAGCAATCTTTTTTGAGAAGGGAACTCCAAAGCTACAAACCAGAGTACAAAATATTGAACTGATACTCAAAGAAAACAAAAATTGTGGTTGCTGGGTGTGACTGTCAGAATTTCCATGGCTCTGTTTCAGTAGGTTGTGTGTCTCCAGGGAATCCTTTCTTTATATATGTTGTCACACAAGGACACTTGGATGTCGTCTCTGAAATTTTCATTGCTACCTTATGAAATTATAGTCTGCAACATATTTCCTGAGTGCTGGTTCTATTATTGTTGGTTGTCCGAAAGGAGCTTTTTCAAAAAGCAACTGGACTTACTTTGTTTTTGCTCGAAGGCATTTTACTTTTTATCCAAGAATCTTCTTCTGTTTTTGGTCAGAATCAGAACTGAAGAAGCTCCTTGGATGAGAAGCGAAACATCTTCAAAGAAAAACCAAGAAAGTCCAGTTGCCTTTTGAAAAATCACCTTTGGGACAACCATGACCTGGATGACTAATAGTCATCCATAGTGATTTATTGTTGGTTGTTGATCCTGAGATGCAAAATATACATAAATATCAGGATCTTCTTTATCAGTTCTAAGGATGGTTGCTGATGTTAATCCAGTTTTTATAAAACTATGTTTATTTATTTCTTTATTTAATAATTTTTATTGAAATTTATTATAGTTCAATACAATACAATCAGTCAGACCTTTTCTACACAGGTTAGATCAATTCTTTCTTTATGTTTCATTGTTCCAAATACATATATATATCTTAAAATTTGTATTAACTTTCATTTATTTTTTATTTGGTTATCAATCCACCTGTACCAATCATCCCACACCGTATAGTATTCTGAATCCTCTTTTTCATGTAGTTCTAATGTTAATTTGTTCATTTCATTTTGTTCTTCTGGGGGTGTGTCCTGTCCTTTCCAATGTTGGGCATATGCTATTCTCGCTGCGGTGAGTATATGTATAATTAAATATCTTCTTCTTTTCCCATATTTAGTCTTTAGTATTCCCAGGAGAAATGTTTCAGGTATCAATTCATTCTTTTCATTAGTTAATTCTTGTAGCCAATTTTGTATTTTTCTCCAATACCTCTTCGCTTCGGGACAGGACCATCACATATGAAAGGTTAAGGTTAAGGTTAAGGTTTATTAAATTTGTATACTGCCCTTCTCCCGAAGGACTCAGGGCGGTGAACAGCCAAAATTAAAATACATACAGTATAAAAATTAAAATAAATTAAAACAGAATTAGATCAGTTTGGCTTCCCCAAATTTTAAAACCCTTTATCCATAAAATAGCCCAATAAAATTTTAAGCCAGCCCGGCTTGCTGAAATAAGAAGGTCTTCAACGTTTGGAGGAAAGTATGGAGGTCCGAGATCAGTTGTATTCCTGGGAGTAGCTCGTTCCAGAGGGCGGGTGCCCCCACAAAGAAGGCTCTCCCCCTGGGGGTCGTCAGTCGACATTGCTTGACCGACGGCACCCTGAGGAGACTCTCTCGGTGGGAGCGGATTGGCCGGTGGGAGGTTATCGGTGGCAGAAGGTGGCCTCGTAAATACCTGGGCCCTAAGCCATGGAGCGCTTTAAAGATGAGAACCAATACCTTGAAGTGCACCTGGAAGACCACCAGGAGCCAGTGCAGCTCGCGCAGGAGCGGTGTTACATGGGAGTGCCATGTCGCCCCTATAATTACCTGCACGGCTGCATTCTGGACCAGCTGGAGCCTCTGGGTGCTCCTCAAGGGGAGCCCCATGTAGAGAGCATTGCAGTAGTCCAGGCGAGAGGTGACGAGGGCGTGAGTGACCGTGCATAAGGAGTCCAGATCCAGAAAGGGATGCAACTGGCATATCAGGCGAACCTGATAAAAAGCTCCCCTGGCCACGGCAGTCATATGCTCTTCTAAAGACAGCCGTGCATCCAGGAGGATGCCCAAGTTACGAGCCCTCTCCGTGGGGGCCAATGACTCACCCCCAATAGCCAGCGATGGCACCAGCTGGCTATATCGGGACGCCGGCAGCCACAGCCATTCAGTCTTGGAGGGGTTGAGTTGGAGCCTGTTCCTCCCCATCCAGACCCTCACGGCCTCCAGGCACCGGGACATCACTTCAAGGGCATCGTTGGGGTAGTCTGGGGTGGAGATGTACAGCTGAGTGTCATCAGCGTACAGATGGCACCACACCCCAAATCCAAAGATGATCTCACCCAGCAGCTTCACATAAATGTTGAACAGGAGAGGCGAGAGGACCGACTCTTGCGGCACCCCACAAACAAGGTGCCTCGAGGTCGACCTCTGCCCCCCAGCCAACACGGTCTGCGACCAGTCGGAGAGATAGGAGGAGAACCACCGTAAGACGGTGCCTCCCACTCCCAACCCCTCCAGCCGGCGGAGCATGATACCATGGTCGATGGTATCAAAAGCCGCTGAGAGATCTAATAGGACCAGAACAGAGGAACATCCCCTGTCCCGAGCCCTCCAGAGATCATCAACCAATGCGACCAATGCTGTTTCCGTGCTGTACCCAGGCCTGAAGCTGTGGGAGCTGTCGCGCAACCACACTCTCAACAACCTTCGCCACAAAGCGAAGGTTGGAGACAGGATGGTAATTTGCCAAAACAGCTGGATCCAGAGAGGGCTTCTTGAGGAGGGGCCTCACCACCACCTCTTTCAAGGTGGGAGGTAAGAAACCCTCACTCAAAGAAGCATTTGTAATCCTCTGGAGCCAGCCTCGTGTAACCCCCCGGGTAGCCAGCACCAGCCAGGAGGGACATGGGTCCAATAAACATGTGGTTGCGTTCAACCTCCCCAGCATCCTGTCCACGTCCTCGGGAGTCACAGGATCAAACTCCTCCCAGATAACATTCACAAGACCCGCCTCGGACACCTCTCCTGAACCCACCCAATCAGAGTCCAGGCCGTCCTGAATCTGAGCAATTTTATTGTGCAGATAATACGCAAAATCCTCAGCATGCCCTTGCAAGGGTTCTTCCCACGCTCCCAGGTGGAGAAGGGAGTGGGTCACCCTAAACAGGGCAGCTGGGCGATTATCTGCCGATGCGATAAGAACGGAAAAGTAGTTACACTTTGCCGCCTTTATCGCCACTAAGTAGGTCTTGATATAAGACCTCACTAGTGCTCGGTCAGATCCAGAACGACTAGCCCTCCAACTACTCTCTAGGCATCTCTTCTGGCACTTCATCTCCCTCAGCTCTTTGGAGAACCAAGGAGCTGGGCTGATTCGGCGCTGGGTCAGAGGCCACAAAGGTACGACCCAATCTAAAGCACCAGCGGCCGCCCTATCCCAGGAGGCCGCCAGGTCTTCAGTCGAGTCATGAGCCAGAGTCTCAGGGAGTGGCCCAAGCCATATCTTGGTGGTATCCACACTTCCAACATTTGGGGCTTACATTTGAATAAATTTTTGCTAATCTCGCAGGTGCTAGGTGCCATCTGTATAACATTTTATACTGGTTTTCTTTATATGTTGCCACTTTTGTTAATTTGTAGTTTCTAGTCCAGATTGTTTCCCATTCCTCCAAATTTATATTATGTCCAATATTTTTGGCCCACGCTGTCATTGGCTCTTTTACAACCTCTTCCGCCCTGTCAAACTCTAGTAGATAGTTATATAGTCTGGATAGTATTTTTTTTCTGGATCTGTCAGTAATTTGTTTATTCTATTTGTTTCTACCTCAATAGCAAATTCTTCTATATCTTTTTAATATCTGGATTGGATCTGCAAATATGGCCACCAGTCAATATGTATTTCCTGCTCACTTATGGCTTGGTTACTTTTGAGATTTCCTTGGTTGTCTAAAAGCTCTTCATAGCTAACCATTTTATTGATCTCTAATGTATTTGGGTATATCATGGCTTCCATCGTCGATAGCCAGTTCGGGATTTTCATATATTGTTTTCTTCTAATTTCCTCCCATACTTGTATTAATGCTTCTCTTATCCTATGTCTATGGAAATACATTTTGGTCTTTTTCTTTTTGTCCCATAGAAAGGTGTGCCACACTTTTTGTAGGTCGTGTCCTTCCAGGATTAAAATTCTTTTATTTCTTAAATTAACCCATTCCCTTATCCATACTAGGGTGGCCGCTTTGTAATATATTTCCCACGCTAGGATCCAAAACCTTCCCTACTTCTATTGTCAGGTTTCTATTTCATGCAGTTGCCAAAGTCAACAATAATATCTAATATCTTTTAATAACAAATGTATCAATTTAGCAACTTTATGTGGTTGCGCATCTTGTGGCAAGTGACTCTTGACAGGATTCAAAAATCCAATGTCGTGAGATAATGATTAGTTAAAATCATTCTATAACAATTATTTAAAAAGAATAAAAAATGATAAAGCTAAAACAGGAAAAGATCAAATCAAATCACATTTTATGATGGTTATTGTCCAGCATATGCTCCTAGTGAAGGATGAGATGGAAAGAAAAATGCATTTCATTTTCCTTCACTAATTCTTTTTGTATTATTAAAAGTATAGGTTACAGTGGAAATAGGTAGATGATAGAGAGTGAGCATGATTTTTTTAAAATTATATTTCATAAACTCTATAATATTAACATTTCAAAGACCCCAGACCAATTCAAAAAGGATATCCCCTGATACCATGTTAAATACATCTTCATGAATTGTATGTTCCTTTTTAGTACATTTATGAAGTCATTTATAAATAGAAAATATAAAAACCATGAAAATGCCAAAGTCCCATCCCATAAGGAGGTAGATTTGGTGGGACCCAGAAGAAGGGCCTTCTCCATGGTGGCTCCACCCTCTGAAACATCATCCACTCAGAAAGTAGACTGTCCCCCGCTTTGACACTCTTATGAAGACCTGGTTCTGCCAGTTGGCTTAGGGAACCCAGAGTGAGACAAAACCCATCAAGTGGCTTATTTGACTGTGTGTTGCTGCCAGAGGGGGATATAGTTTTTTAATTATTTTCTATATTGTGTTATATTGCCAGTAAGCTGCCTAGATTGGTTGTGAGCAAGTAGGTGACTATATAAATTTCCTACATAAATAAATAAGGAAATTGCAAACACTGGATATTATTTGATTCAATATCTTTAATCTTATAACATGAGAGCTGGATTCTCAATGTCTTGTTATCTTGGGGTGTTGAAAGGCAGAAGGTGTTTAATTAAAGAATCTTGGAGAATGATTGCAAATGCAATAGCGTGAGCATTTCTTTTTCAATTGGCAATTATAATAAATCGTAGTGATCAGGACACTTCTCCATTAATCCTGTATTGTCAGAATGTATGATTTCTATATGTCTCCTATGGACAGCAAACAATCTTACTCTTCTTTTTTTGTCAGCAATTTCTCAAAGCCAGAAAGATCATATAGGGAACTAATTCCTCTTTAATAAAGTTGCTAATAGTTGCTGTCTGTGGTTTAGCTCAGGCCGCAAAACAATAATGTAGCATTTTGAGAGGAATATGCATCCCAGTAATGCAGCACTGGATGACAAGATGGAGAAGACCTCCACAGCTACCATGGCTTTGCCTTTTGTGCTCAGATAGGCTGGAAAGAAGGAGATCCACACACTACAAAAGGCCAACATGCTGAAGGTGATGAACTTGGCTTCATTAAAGCTGTCAGGTAATTTATGGGCAAGGAAAGCCACAATAAAGCTGGCAATGGCCAAGATTCCCATGCCCAAGACACAGTAGAAGAAGAAAGCTGATCCCTCATTGCACTGTAAAATCATTTCTTGGAGCTCTGATTTCATATCCAACTCAAGGAATGGGGGAGATGTCGACAACCAAAGAATACAAATACATACTTGGATGATGGAGCATGAAAGGACAATAGAAAAGGCCAATCTTTTCCCCACCCATCTCCTCATCTGAGATCCTGGTTTAGTGGCCATGAAAGCCACAACTACAGTGATGGTTTTGGCCAGTACACTAGAAATGGCCACTGAGAAGGTGATGTCAAACATTGATTGTCGTAGAAGGCAGGTCACTTTGCCAGGCTGGCTGAGAAAGAGTAAAGAGGAGAGAAAACAGAGCAGAAGAGAGACAATCAGGGTATACGTAAGGGACCGGTTATTGGCTTTGACAATGGGAGTGTCCCTGTGTTTAATAAATGTTCCAAGTACCCAAGATGTCAGGAAAAAGAAACCAAGAGCTCCTGAAGCTAAACCAATTCCTAAGGTTTCTTCAAAATTTAGAAAGACCAGAAGTTTCAGGATACATCCATTCTTTTCTTTATTTGGATAATGATCTTCTGAACATTCAAAACAGTCATCCATATCTGGAGGAAAAGTAAAGAAGTTTTATCATCTATGTATTCCATAATATTGAAAATAACCTTATTAATTGTATTCATCCGAGCAGTTTATTAAAGTTTGCTTAAGTCTAATGACCCCTTCATGGATTACTACCTTGTCGTGGTGAAGGGGCATGTGTAGCTCAATGAAGCTATGAGCTATGCCGTGCAGGGACAGCCAAGTTGGACAGGTCATTGCAGAGAGTTCTGATAAAACGTGATCCAATGGAGAAGGAAATGGCAACCCACTCCAGTATCTTTGCCATGAGAACCCCACGGGCAGTACTAAAAGGAAAAAAAATATGACACCACAAGATGAGCCCCTCAGGTTGGAAGGTGTCAAATATGCTACTGGGGAAGAGCAGATGGCTAGTAGTGCCAGAAAGAGTGAAGTGACTGGGCCAAAGCTGAAAGGACGCTCAGATGTGGATGCATCTGGTGGTGAAAGGAAAGTCCGACGCTTTAAAGATTTTTTCTCCATAGGAACCTGGAATGTAAGATCCATGAATCAAGGCAAGCTGGACGTGGTCAAACAAGAGATGAAAAGACGGAACATCAACATCTTAGGAATCAGTGAACTAAAATGGACAGGTTGGTGACTTGCAGCGACAGGGTGTTGAGTGAGTGCTCGCTGCTCCTCAACACCTCTTAGCACCGTGTTTTGGGGATCCCCTTGGGGGACGCGGGACCCGGAGAGCCCTGCGGACAAAAGAGGAAGCCAGGCGAGTGGGAAAGTGGGGTGCGACCACCTCTCGCTGGACCAAGTGGCTCTGTCTATCCAACGCGGTGAGCCGGCCATTGATGGCGGGCGCGAAGCAGCAATAGCCAACAAAGACGGGAAGCTAAGAAGAAGTTCGGAGGTGCTGTGGCAGATTTAAAGCCTTTTTTCCTATACCTGTGATTGTGCGGTAGAGAGGGGATCGGTGGAGTCGGGAGAGGAGTGCTCGGAGCGGCGAGAGGCAGCGACGGAGAGGGTAGAGCAGTTTGTATTCCCGGCGACCCGACAAGCTGAAGAGCGGACGAGAAAAACGGAGGGAGTGGATTGCGTTTGCAAGGAGCCCCGACGAGTGCGGTGTGGCGAGAGAGTAAAGGAGAAAGGAAAGACCATCGGTGTGGCTGGCTTTTTGTTTTGCGAATGAGTGGAAGAAAGCAGGAGAAATACAGTGATTAGCTGTTTGAGGCTTCCAGCAAACAGGAAGTGCGCCCATTGATCGGGAAGAGAGGAACAGCAGAGGACGAACAAGAAGACGCTCTAGCAGAGATTACTACCATCGAGCTGTGTTGGAGCCCAGCAAAGTGAAAATCTGAAGACTTTTTACTTATACTCTATAACCCCGTAAATACTATAAAACAATATATCTATATTCACATATATATATATATTTTCCCTTATACTCCTTTTGAGTATCTGTGACCTTAATAACTGAACTCTGTTTCTCTTTCTCACTTTATAATTATCATTAATTAGACCTGTGGATTGTTGATTGTTAAGAATATAGAACATAGACATCTTATAGATATATATTAAAAAAAAAAATTAGGTTTGATTATATATAAGAACTTAGATTTGTATTTTACCAATTAATTTATTATATAGTATTTTATATTTATAGTAATCTATTTATATTCAATTTTTATTAAGATCTGAATTTAGAATTTATTAACTCATTAATTCATTGTTGTTAACTCGTATAATTTAGAATAATTACTTGTACTGGTAGCATTTAGCAATTTATTTATATCAATACTCTTTATTAAGATTTGAACTTAGATTTTATTAAGTGATTAACTGACTAGTATTTATATTATTGCCTAATCTATTTAGAGGAGAATTATATAATTATATAATTAGTGATTGTTAATCGCTGGAAATATTAAATCATCCTGCTATAGTAATTTAGAAATTTAGAAACTTAGTATTAACTGGAATTTATTGAGAGTGTAGAGAGGATCAATAAAGGAGCGAAATAAGGACCTAAGAAAGCTCCTCAGAGAAAACGTGGCAAGTGCCACTGGATGAGAATTTGGAGAAAGATAGAGGAGATAATAAGAGACCAAAAATTGGTTCTGAAAGAAATGGCAAGTTTGACTTCAACAATTGCAAAAACCGGTAAAAAAGCGCCATCTATACCCATCTTAGCGATGTCTTCCCCAGCCACCCAGAAATCAGTGGAAGGTCTCCAGAAATCAGACAAACCCCCTGTAACACCTACATTGCAAACGGTACAAGCATCTCTTCAGTCAATTCAAGAAACAATGCTTGCGATGCAAGAAAAACTCTTGAATAGTCACTCTGAATTAAAATCAGACATCCACGCTCTCGATTTCAAAATGAATGAGATCCAAACTGCTATTGCTAGTAACGAAAATAGAATCCAAAAAGCAGAACAAAGAATTGAAAAAAACGAGAAAAAACTGGATACAGTGGACCAAACTTTGTCAGCACAAAACAAAGAAACTGAAGACGCCCTGATCCAACTTGAGATGGACAAGGCCTCGTTTTACTTGCGATTCCAAAACATCTTGGAAGATAAGGATGAGGATCTAGGAGATAAGATGGCTGAGTTGATTGCAGAGACTCTGCAGCAAGATAAACAGGAAATAATCTGTGAGATTGACGAGGTGTACAGAGTTCAGACGAACTACGTAAGAAGAAATAGACTCCCCAGAGAGGTCCATGTGCGCTTCGCTAGAAAAAAAGTTAGGGACATCTTGTACAACATAGCCCGGGAGGAAAAAATCACTTATGGGGGAAAAGAAATTAATATTTTGAAACAAATTCCGAGAAGAGTGAGGGAAAGGAGAAAAAACTATAGATTCTTGACAAATCATTTAAACAGGAGAAGTATAATCTTTAGGTGGCTTCTGCCAGAAGGAATGCTAATTTCCTGGCAAGGGAGGAAAATTAGAATTGACTGTTTAAGTGATGCTCAAGACTTCCTAGATCAACTAAGGGGAGGAGAAGAGGAACAAACCAGTAAGGAGGAAAACGAGATAGCAAACACGGAAGAAGAGACATCCCAAGAACAAATTACTAGGGAAGATATAGAAGAGGAGAAGAAAAAGGAGGACACAGAGGAAAAAGGGAAAAAATCTAGACCAGTGAGAGCAGTAACTTTAAAAGGTAAATAAGAACAAGAGACCAGAAACCAACTACAGGAATGTACGATACCAAGATCATATCGGTGAATGTGAACGGCTTAAATGATTACAAAAAAAGAAGGATAATATTGTTGAAATTGGTGAAACAAAATCCCGATATTATCTGCATTCAAGAGGTCCATATAAAAAAAGATGAAGCCGACCATTTAAATTATTGTAAATTTGGTAAAGTATTTTCTTCACTAGCCGAGAAAAGAAAAAGGGGGGTCGCTATCTATGTTAAGAAAGGAATAGAGGCAGAATGTAAATATAAAGATGGAAAAGGGAGAATACTTATAGTTGAAATAATGAGAGGTAACTCTAAGGTGCTATTAGTAGGGGTTTATGCCCCGAACAAAAAACAAGGGAAATTTTACCGGAAACTGCATGAACAGCTGGCAAATTGCTGAGCACATTGTAAGCCGCCCTGAGTCTCCGGAGAAGGGTGGCATATAAATCAAATTAAAAAAAAAAATTGGGCACATCTTGAAATATGTATGCTAGGGGACTTTAATGGAATTGTGGATCCAAAGTATGATTATAAGTGTGATATAACTAAAAAGACTAAAAGATCTCCCTTACCAAAGACCTTTTTTGATCTGGTGGATGAGATAAATTTAATTGACATGTGGCGTACTTTACACCCCCAGGATAGACAATTTACATTTTATTCAATCCCACAGAACTCCTGGTCCAGAATTGATATGGTTTGGGTTACCAGAAAATTGGCTATAGAAATTAAAAAGGTTAACATGAGCACCAATACTTGGGCAGATCATAAGCTCCTTGAAATTAGTTGGCTCCATGACACCAAGAAAACACAACAGAGATGGAGTTTAAGGACCAATCTCCTAAATGAAAAAGAGTTCACACTTAAATTGAATGAAGAAGTCAAACACTTCTTCCTAGAAAACGGGAATCGAGAGACAGCCAAAGAAATTGTGTGGGACACCATGAAGGCTTATGTGAGAGGAGTAGCCATCTCATATACTGCCTTTAAAAATAAGGAAAAAGGAAAGATCAGAGAAGAACTCACCCAAAAACTATTACAAACTGAAGATGAACTCCAGCAACGACCGGGAGATGAGGCGACGAAACAACAGTGGTTGATGATGAGACATAGACTGAATCTATTGGACCAGGAGGAGATGGCTCAAAAAATAAAAAGATCCAAGCATTATTGTTTTGAGAATGCTAACAAGTCAGGGAGATGGTTGGCGTATAAATTAAAAAAAGAGAAGGAAAAAAACCAAATATTAGTTTTAGAAGACCCACAGGGCATCCTGTTGACGAAGGAAGAAGACAAATTAGAAAGCATAAGAAAATTTTATGAATGTCTATATAAAAATGAAGGAATTGAGATAAACAAGGTAGAACAGTACTTGTTGGAAGCCAATTTACCTCAAATCTCCGAAGAAGAAAAGGAAATGTTAAATGAAAAGATCACTATAGAGGAGCTAAGAACTGCCCTATCCAAAATAAAGAAGAATAAAACTCCAGGCCCTGATGGTCTCCCCGGGGAACTATATCAAAAATTTGATGATGTCCTGAAATTAGAACTGTTAGAAATTCTAAATGATGCTATTGCTGGCATAACAATCCCAGACTCTTGGAGGGAAGCGTATTTGACGCTCATTCTGAAAGAAGGTGCCGACCCGAAGCAGATATCCAACTACAGACCCATCTCATTGCTGAATGCAGATTACAAATTATTTATGAATATAATGGCGGAGAGGCTCAAGAAAATTCTAAATCGATGGATACATAAGGATCAAAATGGTTTTCTCCCAGGGAGACAGATTAGAGTTAATTTGAGAACAGTCCTAAATACTATAGAATACTACGAACAACACCCTGAAAAACAGCTGGCCTTAATGTTTGTCGATGCCCAAAAGGCATTCGACAATTTAAATTGGACCTTCTTGGTAAACCAAATAGATCTAATGGGATTCGGGACCAACTTTAGGAGGATGATAGAGAATATTTACCAAAATCAGAGGGCAAATATATTAGTGAATGGAGACAGAACTCAGGCATTTCAGATTCAAAGAGGAGTCAGGCAGGGATGTCCCCTATCTCCCTTACTTTATATCCTGGTACTAGAGGTCCTACTTAGAAAGATTAGAGCCAATAAAGATATTAAAGGCTTAAAGATCAGGAAGGAAACATTTAAAACCCAAGCTTTTGCGGACGACGTTGCCCTCATAATAGAAGACCCATTAGAAACCGGTTTAAAATTAATTCAGGAAGTACAGGATTATGGAGAAGTTGCGGGCCTTAAACTTAATAAGAATAAAACTAAAATAATTGTGAAAAATATGACAAACCTACAAATGAAAGAATTAGAAAATCGATTAGGCCTCCAGGCAGTTAAGAAAACAAAATATCTGGGAATATGGATTACTGCGAGACTCCCTTCATCAAAAGATGATAATTATATCCCCTTATTGCAGAAAATTTATCAAGACCTTGATAGGTGGAGGAGGCTTAAATTGTCCCTGATTGGTAAAATTGCGGCAATCAAAATGAACAACTTACCTAAAATTCTATTTCTATTCCAAAATATACCGATATCACTAGATAAAAAATTTTTTCTGGATTTGAACAAACATATCAGGAACTTTCTGTGGGAGGACAAAAAATCAAGGATCTCTCTTAAGACACTTCAAGGGAAAAGAAATTTGGGAGGGTTCGGGCTCCCTGACTGGGAATTATATCAAAAGGCGGCAAAAATAATTTGGATAAAGGAGTGGATCAAGCTACAAGATGAGAGAATTCTGACACTAGAAGGACACAATCTCCTTGAAGGATGGCATGCTTACCTCTGGGATAAAAAGGATAGGAGGAAAACTTATTTTCATAAACATAAAATTAGGGAGACACTGATTCGTACGTGGGTGGAAATCAGACAGAGGATTTATACCAAGGTTCCTAGCTGGTTGTCGACTATGGAAGCTTTAGTGGCCCCAAATAGGAGAGGAAATTATAAATTGGGCACATATAAGGACATCTTGGATCAAGAAGGGAAGCTCAAACCGTGGGAAGTATTGAGGGACCAGGGGTTCAACCTGGATTGGTGGAACTATCTCCAGATAAATTCTAGATTTCAAAAAGATAGAGACATATGTGGTATTGAAACAAAATATGGATATTTTGATAAAATTATTTGGGGAACAGATAAGAAAATGCTATCGAAAATCTACAATTTTCTATTAGATGAGGATAGAGCAGAGACCATAGCAAAAAATCAGTTAAGCATTTGGGAAAAAAACTTAGGATACAGCCTTAATTTCAATGATTGGGAGATAGCTTGGAACAGGAATTATAAAATAACGAAATCAGCAACATTCAGAGAAAATCACTACAAAATGTTGCATAGGTGGTACCTAGCCCCGGACAGGCTGGCGAAAATATTCCCAAACCTCTCTGCTACATGTTGGAAATGTGGAAAAACGGTCGGCACCTTCTATCATCTTTGGTGGACTTGTCCTGAGACCAAAAAGTTCTGGTTAAAGATTCGACTCTGGCTCTCTGAAATAATGGGACAGGAGATAGTCCTGGCCCCGGAATCCTTTCTCTTAGGTATGACTGAAGATGGTCTCAACAATAACAAAACCCAACTTGTAATTCAAATCACAACCACGGCTAGACTAGCTTTTGCGAAACTCTGGAAAAATAAATCTACGCCTTCAGAGGAAACATTAATAAATAAAATTCTAGAGTGCGCAGAAATGGCAAAACTGACGAGCGAGTTAAAAAATGAGGAGAATTCTAAATATTATGAAGTATGGGGAAATTGGTATAACTGGTTGAAGAACAAGATAAAAGTATGATAATAGGTTATGACTTGTTAGGCACGAGAATTGGACTTAATTGTATAGAATTGTATAGAATTGTATAGTATATTGTATAGTTATGGATGGAATCCATCCAACGTTTGATTCACCAATTGTGTAAACACTGTACCTCGGATCAAGATAGAGATTGTATATTATCTTTTTAATTCTGGAAAATTCAATAAAGTATTAAAAAAAAAATAAAAAAAAATGGACAGGAATGGGTGAATTTAATTCAGATGACCATCAGGTATACTACTGCGGGCACGAATCCCTCAGAAGAAATGGAGTAGCCTTCATAATCAATAAAAGAGTAGGAAAAGCAATATTGGGATACAATCCCCAAAATGACAGAACGATCTCAGTTCGAATCCAAGGCAAACCATTCAGTAACACAGTAATCCAAGTCTATGCCCCAACCACTGGTGCTGAAGAGGATGAAATTGACTGGTTCTATGAAGCCTTACAGCACCTTATAGAATTAACACCAAAAAATGATGTCCTTATCATCATGGGGGATTGGAATAAAGTAGGAACCCAAAAGATAACCGGAATAACAGGCAAGTTTGGCCTTGGAGTACAAAATGAAGCAGGGCCGCAGGCTGATAGAATTTTTTCAAGAGAATACAATGGTCATAGCAAACACTCTTTTCCAACAACCCAAGAGACGACTCTACACATGGACATCACCAGACGATCAAGACAGAAATCATATTACTATGTGCTCTGCAGCCAAAGATGGAGAAGCTCTATACAGTCAGAAAAAACAAGACCAGGAGCTGACTGTGGCTCAGATCATGAGCTTCTCGTTGCAAACTTTAGACTTAAATTGAAGAAAGTAGGCAAAAGCACTAGGCCACTCAGGTATGAACTAAATCATATCCTTGATAAATATACAGTAGAGGTGACAAATAGATTTAAGGAATTAGATCTAATAGACAGAGTGCCTGAAGAACTATGGACAGAGGTTCACAACATTGTACAAGAGGTAGCAACTAAAACCATCCCAAAGAAAAAGAAAGGGAAGAAAGGAAAATGGCTGTCTGAGGAAGGTTTTCAAATAGCTGAGGAAAGAAGCAAAGTGAAAGGCAAGAGAGAAAGAGAAAGATACACCCAATTGAAGGCAGAATTCCAGAGAATAGCTAGAAGAGATAAAAATGCATTCTTAAATGAACAGTGCAAAGAAATAGAACAAACCAATACAAAAGGGAGGACAGAGACCTGTTCAAGAAAATTGGAGATATGAATGGAATGTTTCATGCAAAGATGGGCATGATAAAGGACCAAAATCATAGGGACCTAACAGAGGCAGAAATGGTTAAGAAGAGGTGGCAAAATTACACAGAAGAACTATACAAGAACGAGCTTAATATCCCTGATAAGCATGATGGGGTGGCCACTGACCTCAAGCCAGATATCCTAGAATGTGAAGTCAAATGGGTCTTAGGAAATCTGAGCAATAACAAAGCTAGTGGAGGAGACAGTTTTCCTGCTGAGCTATTCAAAATCTTAAAAGACGATGCAGTAAAAGTGCTATACTCAATTTGCCAGCAAATTTGGAAAACTCAACAGTGGCCACGGGACTGGAAAAGGTCAGTTTAGATTCCAATTCCAAAGAAAGGCAATGCCAAAGAATGTTCAAACTATCGCACCATTGCACTCATATCAAATGCTAGTAAGGTTATGCTTAAAATCCTACAAGCTAGGGTCCAGCAGTATGTGGATCGAGAACCACCAGAAGTTCAGGCAGGTTTTCGAAGAGGCAGAGGAACTAGAGATCAAATTGCCAACATATGCTGGATCATGGAGAAAGCTAGGGAGTTCCAGAAAAACATCTACTTCTGCTTCATTGACTATGTTAAAGCCTTTGATTGTGTGGATCACAACAAATTGTGGCAAGTTCTTAAAGAGATGCGAGTACCAGACCATCGTATTTGTCTCTTGAGAAACCTATATGCGGGTCAAGAAGCATCTGTCAGGTTTCGGTGCTATCTTGAAAAAAACTTCATTCTCAAGCGCAAGCTCTCTAATGAATCACTTTTATTTTAAGAATAGCAGAGTCCGACATTTCTGATTCATTTTGCAGCCAAACTGGCCCCTCCTTCCAACCCCCTCCTCTTCCGCACTCCAACCCCAATGTCTCATTGGCCATCATGCAAATCCATCTCTACATCCCAGCACATTCTTTTCACAGGAATGTGCCCCCCTCCTCGTCTCCCAGGAAACCCTATCTGTAACATACAAAGACTAGGTAAAAGTTCATCTCAGCAATAAATCAAGCTACTGTTCTCTCTATGTCAGAACTGGAAGAGAGCCTAATTTGGAACGCTGACATCCGGCCCCTCTCCCTTCACTTCTGCGACATCACCTATCCCATAGGGAAAACACAACAAGATTAGTCTCATTAGCCCCTCCCTGGCTGTGCACCCCCCCTCCCGGCTTTCCCGGGTGGTCTGCATGGAATTTTGCTATAAGGCGATCAGCTTGAATGTTTGCGCTCTTCACCCAGGAAGCCTCTGACACTGGGTAACCCTTCCATTTAATTAAGTACTGGAGGCGCCCCCTGTGCCATCTTGAATCAAGAATCCGCTGCACTTCATAGTGCGTTTGGCCCCCAACAACCAGGGGCCCAGGGGGTTCACGTGGCATTGGCCTTAAAGTAGACCCCACTACAGGTTTTAGAAGGCTACTGTGAAAAACGGGGTGAATTTTCCCCAAAAGCCATGGCAACTGCAATTGAACTGTAATGGGGTTGATTATTTTTATTATAGGAAATGGTCCTATAAATTTTGGGCCCAATTTCCTGCTCGGGAGTCTAAGTCTCAAGTACTTGGTGGAGAGGTAAACTTTCTCTCCCAGTTGAAATGGTCTTTGGGGAGTTCGGTGCTTGTCTGCTTGTTCCTTATAAGATTGAGCCACCTTTGCCAGCGCCCTCTTAACATTCTCCCAAGTTTGTCTCAACATTGCCATCCAGTCGGTCAAACTGACTGAGGAAGGGGGCTCCCTTGGGTATTCTGGCATGGGAACAAAATCCATGCCACTCACTATTTTGAACGGGGTTAGCCCCGTGCTGCTGTGGACAGCATTATTATATGCAACCTCCGCAAAAGATAGGAGGTCTGCCCAATTGGACTGCTGGTAGTCGACGTAGCATCTTAAATACTGTTCTATCATAGCGTTCAGTCTTTCTGCCCCCCCATTGGTGCTCGGGTGAAATGCTGAGCTGAGCCCTTGGGATGAACCTATGGATCGTAGAAACTCCCTCCAGAACTTTGCTGTGAACTGGACCCCTCTGTCGGAAATGATTCTCCTGGGGACTCCATGTAGGCGGTAAATGTGTTTCAGGAACAGTTTGGATAACTGACGAGCTGAAGGCAGTCCACTACAAGGAATGAAGTGTGCCTGTTTGGAGAATAAGTCTATTACAGTCCAGATCACTGTATTTCCACTGCTCCTCGGTAGGTCTACTATAAAGTCCATTGCAATCTCCTCCCATGGTCTTGTTGGTTCAGCTACTGGTTGCAACAATCCAGGCGGGCACCCTGGCCTTGTCTTCATCGTGGCACAAATGGTGCAGCTTTTTACATAACTGTCTACGTCCTTTCTCATGTGTGGCCACCAGAACTGCCTTCGTACTAGGTGCAGAGTCTTTAGGAATCCGAAGTGTCCTGCTGGTTTAACGTCGTGGCTCCTCTTGAGAATCAGGATGCGTAAACTCTGTGGGACATAGAGCTTTGTCCCCCTCCATGCTAGTTCATCTCTTTTTGTCAAGAGATGTTGATTGTCCCGATACCAGGGGTCTGTCAGGGTTTCATTTTTTAATTTTGCAGTTAAGTCACTTGCAAGTTGGCCTTGCTGATCACGTCGTTGCCGTCTGGTGATCACTTGGGCCGCAGCTTGGGTGGAGGGGATGATGGCATTCACTACCTGCTCCCGCTCACTATTGTATTGGGGCATCCGGGAGAGGGCATCAGCCAGGAAATTTCTCCCTCCTGGGATGTGCTTAAGCTCGAAATTGAAGCGATTGAAGTATTGTGCCCACCGCACTTGCCTGGGCGACAGTTTTCGTGGGGTTTTTAGGGCCTCTAGGTTTTTATGATCAGTCCAGACTTCAAATGGTTTCTGGCCTCCCTCTAGAAGGTGCCGCCAGGTCAACAAGGCCCACCTTACTGCAAACGCTTCCTTCTCCCATGCCGCCCATCGTCTCTCCGTATCGGTGAGTTTGCGGGAGGTGTAGGCGCAGGGTTGTAGATCACCTTGGTTGTTCTTTTGGAGTAACACGGCTCCTACTGCCACATCACTTGCGTCTGCTTGGATGACAAAAGGCTGTTCCGGATCCGGGTGTTTTAAGACAGGTTCTTTCGCGAACAGTCCTTTTAGTGTCTCAAATGCCTGTTGGCAGGTCAGGTCCCACTGTAGGGGTTGTCCTGGGCGAGGTTTCATCGCTGGGCTTCCTGTCTTTAGGAGGTCCGTCAAAGGTTTGGCAATCTTCGCGAACGAGGGGATGAATTGTCTGTAGAAATTCGCAAAGCCTAGAAAACTTTGCAGTTGTCTGCGGGTGCGAGGGGGCTGCCATTGTAGAACTGATTGGACCTTGGCTGGGTCCATCTCTATCCCCTCATTTGATACTCGGTAGCCCAGGTAGTCTAGCCGTGATTGGTGGAAATCGCATTTTGGCAGTTTGACATATAGGTTTGCCTGTAGCAGTTTTTTCAGTACTTGGCGGACGAGGGGTATATGTTCGTCTATGGTCTCCGTGTAGATAAGAATATCATCCAGGTAGATGAGGACCCCTTTGTAAAGGTGTTCATGTAAGACTTCGTTTATTAACTGCATGAATACTGCCGGGGCTCCTTGCAATCCAAAAGGCATTACTTTAAACTGGAAACTACCCAGGGGGCAGTTGAATGCTGTTTTCCATTCATCTCCTGCCTTTATGCGTACTTGGTAATAAGCTTCTCGAAGGTCTAGTTTGGTGAAAACCTTCCCTTTAGCTAGGTGGGCTAACATGTCTTTCATGAGGGGGAGGGGGTACAAGTTGTGTACACAAACAGTGTTGATACTTCGAAAGTCAACCACCAGTCTCATGGAGCCGTCCTTTTTCTCTTTAAACATGACCGGCGCCACTACCCTTGGTTTTACTGGCTCAATAAATCCCCTTTGTAAGTTTTTGTCTATGTAGTCTCGCATTTCCTGCATTTCTCAGGGCGTCATGGCATACATTTTAGGTTTGGGTAGTTTCGCTCCAGGGATAATTTTGATAGCACAATCGGTCTCGCGGTGTGGGGGGCAGAATGTCACACTCGGCCTCGCTGAATACCCCTGCCAGGTCTTGGTACTCCCTTGGGATCTGGTTTGCGTTACAAGCGGTGGTGGGTATGGCTGCCAATTGCTTTGCTGCACCTTCTGGGAGGGGCCCTTGTGTTTGTGGTGTTTTCTTCTGTAGTGGAGGGCTGCTTTGGGGTTTCAGCGTGGGAGGGAATTCTTCTGGTCGGGGCGGCAGGGGTTGGGGCCCCTTTGCTATTCTCAGCCTGCGGGTTCCCTCTTGCCACCAAATGATTGGGCCCCATTTGTCAAGGCACGAGAGCCCCAATATGACTGGTTCTGTCATCTTGGGGGCTATTATGAAGCGGATCGTCTCCCAGTGATCTGCGAGTTCTAGCCTCACGGGTTCAGTCAAGTGTGTGGCGTACGCTCCTCCCACTAGGGACCCATCAACTTGCTCGAAGCAAATTGGTTGTTTGAGCTGTTTAGCTCGGATTCCCAATTTTAGAACTGTGGGTAGGTTGATTAGGCACCGTGTGCTACCCGAGTCTATTAGGGCTTGGAAAGTCTCTTGGGCCCCTGTTTTGGGGGCTCTTAGGCGTATGGGGAAAAGAAAAGGATGGACGGGTCCACTCACCATCGGGTCATCCTCGCCTTCGTCTTCTGTGTCATAGGGTTCGGGGGACTGATCTCCCTCATCTGGGATTCCTCTGGTTTTGGTCAGATGAGCGAAAAACTCCGGGATTTGGGGAGCTTCCCGCGGTACATGGGTGACGCGCTTGGGCCCTCGTTCCGGTCGTGCTTTGGGTGGTGGAGCTGGTCGCGGTCTAGGCGTTCCACATCTTGCTGCTATGTGGCCGCTTCCTCCACATCTGTAGCATTTCAGTGGGCTCCGGGGGCAGTTGGTCTGTAGGAGGGCTGTGATGTTGGGGTTTCTTGTCTGTTGAGTGGCCCCTGGTCTGGTTGGCCTCTCTCCTTTCCCTCTGGTGGTTTTGACGTGTCACTCGCCCGCAGCCCTCTGTCGACTTTTATCGCTACCCGGAACCATTCAGCGAGTCGGTTTGGGATGTCACGATAGGCAGTCACTTGGGAAATTCTTTTATCTAGGCTTGTTCTAAAAAAATACACCAGCAATCGCTCTGGTAGGGGAGGCAGTGTCCCAATGACTCTCCTGAATTCACGGATATGCTCTCTGATAGGCTTCCCCCTCTGCATTAGGTTTCTGAGCTCGTCTTCCACATAGGGGTCCTCCTCCTCCTCCTCATAACGGGCTCTCAATAGTTGCAAGAACCCATCTGCATCTCGTAGCTGGGGGGCCCTGTATTTGTAGAGTGATGCTGACCACCTCTTTGCTTCTCCCTCCAACCCTTCCGAGATAGCATTCACTAGGGCTCTGGGGAAAGGGTAGAGGTGTCCGAACCGCTCTATGTATATCTCAGCTGAATCGAGGAATTGGGCGAGGTTGTCTGGGTCACCATCGAACTTTCCTCTGAACTGGGGTGGCTCCTCCCTCTCTGCCCTCTCCTCTCTGTGCTGAGCTCTGGAGGGCCAGCCTTGGTGTTGATAGTCCTCTGCCTCGTCTCTCATCCTGGGGTGGGGAGGTGCTGCCTTGTCTGGGCTTCGCTGCCATTCCCATCCCCAGCTCGCCCTTCTCAATTCACTTAGGGGTTTTTCCTTATCTTTTACATTTGCAAAAGAAAATTCCGCCTCTAAGGCTTTTGGCACAGTCCCCGGGTACTTATCTGCCTCACGTTTCTTTGCTTGAAGTTCTGCGGGGAGGGAAGGCGGAGAAAGTTGAACCTTTGTATTTTCCAAGTTGGCTGGAATCACGACCGCTTCTGCTCCTCCCGTCTCTTGAAGCAGGCTTTCCTCCGAGAGCTTGGCTTCAGCCATAGTCCATCCGACCAGATGTCTGGGAGGGAACGGGATGATTTAAACTCAGCCAGCCTGGATTTGGGGGAGAGTTTGGCTGTCTGTCAGGTTTCGGTGCTATCTTGAAAAAAACTTCATTCTCAAGCGCAAGCTCTCTAATGAATCACTTTTATTTTAAGAATAGCAGAGTCCGACATTTCTGATCCATTTTGCAGCCAAACCGGCCCCTCCTTCCAACCCCCTCCTCTTCCGCACTCCAACCCCAATGTCTCATTGGCCATCATGCAAATCCATCTCTACATCCCAGCACATTCTTTTCACAGGAATGTGCCCCCCTCCTCATCTCCCAGGAAACCCTATCTGTAACATACAAAGACTAGGTAAAAGTTCATCTCAGCAATAAATCAAGCTACTGTTCTCTCTATGTCAGAACTGGAAGAGAGCCTAATTTGGAACGCTGACAGCAACAGTGAGAACTGGACACAGAACCACTGATTGGTTCAAAATTGGGAAAGGAGTCGGGTAAGGCTGTATACTGTCACCCTGCCTATTTAACTTATATGCAGAGCACATCATCAGAAGGGCGGGGCTAGATGAATCAAAAGTTGGAATTAAGATTGCCGGGAGAAATATCAACAACTTCAGATATGCAGATGATACCACTCTAATGGAGAAAGCGAAGAGGAACTAAAGAGCCTCTTGATGAGAGTGAAGAAGAGTGCAAAAGTTGGCTTGAAACTCAACATTAAGAAAACTAAGATCATGGCATCTGGCCCTCTCAATTCCTGGCAAATAGATGGGGAAGAAATGGAGGTAGTGGCAGATTTTATTTTCCTGGGCTCCAAGATCACCACAGATGGAGACTGCAGCCAAGAAATTAAAAGACGCTTGGTCCTGGGGAGGAAAGCTGTGGCAAATCTAGACAGCGTTCTAAAAAGCAGAGACATCACCCTGACAACAAAAGTGTGTATAGTGAAGGTGATGGTTCTCCCAGTTGCAATGTATGGCTGTGAAAGTTGGAACATAAGAAAGGCTGAGCGCCAAAGAATTGAGGCGTTTGAACCGTGGTGCTGGAGAAGACTCCTGCAAGTCCCATGGACTGCAAGGCGAACACACAAGTCAAACCTAGAGGAGATCAACCCTGACTGCTCTTTAGAAGGCCAGTTTCTGAAGATGAAACTCAAATACTTTGGCCACCTAATGGGAAGGAAGGAGTCACTGGAGAAGAGCCTAATGCTGGGAACAATTGAGGGCAAAAGAAGAAGGATATGACAGAAAATGAGGTGGCTGGATGGAGTCACTGAAGCAGTAGGCGTGAGCTTAAATGGATTCCAGAGGATGGTAGAGGACAGGAAGGCCTGGAGGAATGTGGTCCATGGGGTCGCGATGACTTCACAACTAACAATAACAACAACAAAGTCTAATGAAAATTGTAAGAATGCCTACCCTACCATTTTGGTTTGAAATCTTCCCTTCTGGGCATGGAACACAATCATAGCAGCAAAACTGATGTCCCTCGATCCCTTTTTTCCAATATCCATGGAAACAGGGGTCATTGCATCGAGAAAGTGGAGGAACCTAGTGTTAAGTATAAAAGTATAAAAGCATCGCACACCAGAACAACTAGACACAAGGACAGTTTTTTCCCACGTGCCATCAGTCTGCTAAACAACTAATTCCCACAACACTATCAAATTATTACTAAGAATGTATTACTTTTATTCTTCTCATCCTTCCTATTACCTATCTCCTTCTGCTTATGACTATAACCTTGTTGCTTTTACCTTTACAATTTATATTGTTTTATTTGTTTCCTAGTATGATTTGATTGCTTATTTGCTTATTCCTTTCCTTTCCTTTCCTTTCCTTTCCTTTCCCATTCCCATTCCCATTCGCATTCGCATTCGCATTCGCATTCGCATTCGCATTCGCATTCGCATTCGCATTCGCATTCGCATTCCATTCCATTCCATTCTATTGTATTCTATTTGGTTTTCAAATTGGAGATATTTAAAAGTTTGGTGTGTTTTCTCCTTTATGGGAGAGGAATTACTTTTGACTTCCCAAAGGATACTGAATTCATCAACTTCACCAACAACTTAAAAAGATGTAGAAATGACAATGATGTACAAAAGGTTCTGTTTGAACGGCAGATAAAACAATTGCACATGGTGAGAATTTCATGTAAAAATGGCAACTCTCGTGATTTAAAATGCAAATGCAAATGAAATAGGGAAAAATGGCTTTTGTATTGTAATATCATATTGTCAATTTAATGAGTGCTTGGTCATCATCAACATTTGACAACCATGTGCCACTGTTTCTTTAAAAAGCCAGTAATCAGGTTTTGAAAGAAACTGTGTTCAATATGGGATCATAATGGATTAAGATGTGGTCGATTCACTAATTTGATACCTGATTAAAAGCTGGGTTCCAGACAATCACATCTTTATCAATGAATAATTCCGTTCATATCTCCAATTTTCTTGAACAGGTCTCTGTCCTCCCCTTTGTATTGTTTTGTTCTATTTCTTTGCACTGTTCATTTAAGAATGCATTTTTATCTCTTCTAGCTATTCTCTGGAATTCTGCCTTCAACTGGGTGTATCTTTCTCTTTCTCTCTTGCCTTTCACTTTGCTTCTTTCCTCAGCTATTTGAAAAGCTTCCTCAGACAGCCATTTTCCTTTCTTCCCTTTCTTTTTCTTTGGGATGGTTTTAGTTGCTACCTCTTGTACAATGTTGTGAACCTCCGTCCATAGTTCTTCAGGCACTCTGTCTATTAGATCTAATTCCTTAAATCTATTTGTCACCTCTACTGTATATTCATCAGGGATATGATTTAGTTCATACCTGAGTGGCCTAGTGCTTTTGCCTACTTTCTTCAATTTAAGTCTAAAGTTTGCAATGAGAAGCTCATGATCTGAGCCACAGTCAGTTCCTGGTCTTGTTTTTACTGACTGTATAGAGCATCTTTGGCTGCAGAGCACATAGTCAATCTGATTTCTGTGTTGACCGTCCGGTGATGTCCATGTGTAGAGTCGTCTCTTGGGTTGTTGGAAAAGAGTGTTTGGTATGACCATTGTATTATCTTGACAGAATTCTATCAGCCTGTGCCCTGCTTCATTTTGTATTCCAAGGCCAAACTTGCCTGTTATTCCGGTTATCTTTTGGCTTCCTACTTTAGCATTCCAATCCCCCATGATGATAAGGATGAGCCCTGAGAGGTTCATCTTCCAGTGTCATATCTTTTTGCCTTTTGGTACTGTCCATGGGGTTTTCATGGCAAAGATACTGGAGTGGGTTGTCATTTCCTTCTCCAGTGGATCACATTTTGTCAGATCTCTCTGCTATGACCTGTCCATCTTGGGTGTCCCTGCATGGAATAGCTCATAGCTTCAGTGAGCTACGCAAGCCCCTTCACCACGACAAGGCAGTAATCCATGAAGGGAATCTCTGTATACATTTTCCCTATTCCATTTCTCTCCCCCCAGCTCATTGGCAAGTTGAAAAGCATTAGGTTTGAAAAATACAAAGCAATTCAGTCTTGAGATTTCCTCTAACCAAATTTTAGAATTTGAGATTAAAGCATTGTTTGATAGACCCATGAGGTGTAGATTATTGCAAACAAAGGTTTGTTTCATACTATGGATGCCACATATAAAAAGGACCACTTTTATTTTATTCTACTAAAACTCTCATAGAGACCAAAATCTTTTCTTGTCACCTGTGAAAATTTCATGAACCACAAAGAAAGTTCTTGGAGAATTGGTTATTTTGGGAGGAGACAATGAAAAAGAAGCTAAATTATCATTTTAACTATTCTTATTGTTCAAGGTAGGGTGATTTCCTAAATAACTCCTGCCAACATCTAAACCACAATTTATACATTAGCTCCCTGATGAACAGAATAACAACAAAAACCATTTTTCTGCATCTATTTTAGACAGAACAGTATAACAAGGTTAGAAGAGACTTTGGAGGTCATCTAGTCAAACACCCTGTTCAAGGAAGAGACCCTATGCCATTTTAGACAAACGGCCATCCTTCTCTTTATAAAAATCGACAGTTTTGGAGCTTCCACAACTTCTGAAGAGAAGTTCTTCCACTAATTACTTGTTAAATGTTCTCACCATCAGGATTTTTTCCTTATTTCTATTTCATTTTTCATACTTGTTTCCACATACAGAAAATATTAAGACTTTCCACAATGAGTTCAAAGATAATTGTGCCTCAAACTGCTCATTGAAATAAAAGAATTGTCCAATGAAGAGAGAATACCTGCCAAGCCTGCAGTTGTAGAAGCTCAGGATTTTTACTCATCATAGTTTTTTTTCTATTGTACCACAAAGTATTCAGAGCCTGCAAAGCATGAGCCACAGCATAAACAGCATTGTAAACAGTGTAGCTGTGGCCAGTCATTTCCATTTCAAAGGCAGATCCAGGAAGATCCTCCAGCTTCATCTCCCCAGTGCATCTCCTAATATGCATTCCTTGTAACTCTGCTTTTGGAAATGAACACTCAAACAATTGTTCCCAAACATTCTGTCGAAACCCATCTCTGTAGTCTGAAAGAGGATTGATGGTCTGAAGAAATTCCCTAAAACCTACAACTGTTGTTGAATGAACAGTGAAGGAAAGAGCCCCGTGGAACATCTGGAGATCCCAACTGATTTGACATCCTGATAATATGAAATCAATCTGTGCAGTCATGATCCAGACCCTCCTAAATAATGCAATTTCCTTGCTTTCAGGATCTACCATAAATGTGACAATTCTTAGCCACATAATTGTCAATGATTCTCCATAGACAAGAAATGCATTGGCTTTGAAAGACTTCCTGTTTCCTCGTCTTCGGCGGCGACGGTGCCTTTTTAAGCACCGCCAGCCCTGCCGCTCGTAGAGCCGCTTCTCGATTGCGAAGCGGCTTGAAACCTTCAAAATCCCTAGGATTTATGAAGAAGAGGCAGCAGGGTACAGGTTGAGCCCCTGCAACCCCCCCAGGGAATTGTTTCTGGGGAGGAAACAGGCGCGGCTCCCTTTCAACCTGCTGAGACTCCGGGCGGCGTGGGACGTCTCTGCTTCTGCAGAACAAGCCGGCTGCAGGAAACTTTTAAAGAGCGAGGAAATAACCCAAATAAACACTTGAAATCTACCTGAACCCTGAAATTTTGAACTGCAAGTATTAGCTCTTTGCTGATTTTCTATACTGAAGTGAAAGTTTCTGAATGAGTGAAAGTGACTGGAAAAAATATGGCGCTCAGCATTAGAGTAAATGAATCAGCGGGTGTGGATTGGTGAAGTCATCTTGCTTTGTTACAAAGTTAAAAAGTTGCTATAAAGTTGCTCCGGCTGTAACAGAAACAAGAGGAAAATCTCTCCCTTTTACTTGACTTTGCTGCATTATAGCTTTGCCTTGATTAAATCTGGGGGACCTTTTTAGAAGGCTTTGTGGAGGTGGCAGAAGAAGCGGAACCTCCCTCTTTAGAAAAGCTAGCCTGCTTCAAAGAAGCAGGAAGGCAAAACAGGGGGGGATCCCCCACACGCAAACAGGACACGCAGTCACAAGCCCAGAAAAAAGATTTTGATATGGGAGATTTAAAAGAATTTATTTCAAATATCCTGGATGACAAATTTCAAAAAGCTCAACAGGAAATAGATGATAAAATAAATAAAATAGATGATAAAATTCAAAAGTCTCAACAGGAAATTATGCAGGAAATGCAGCAGAACCAGAAGAAGGTGACCAAAAAAATAACAGATGTGGCGTCTGGCCTGGCAGGATTTATTATGAAAGTTGAGTCAAAAGTGGATGAATTTAAATTAGAAGTTAATGCTAAGATGAAAAATAATGATCATAAATTTTTTGATGTTGATGACAAGATGCAGAGAGTTGAGAACGAGATTGTCATGATGCAATTCCGGGCAATGGAATTTGCTATACGGCTTCGAGGAATTAGAGAAGAGGAGAGACAAGATTTGAGACAGATCTGTGCTGAAGCCCTAGCTGTGATTTTAAAAATTAATCCTGATATGGTCTTTTGTAAAATAGACAAAATTTACAGAGTCAACTCTTGGGTGGCCAGACAAAGACAATTGCCTAGAGATGTGGTCATATATTTTACAGACAGAGCAATAAGAAATGATATCCTGCAAAAATCTTTTCTCACTTCTGTGCAAGTGAGCGGATCCAAGATCACAGTCTACAAGGAGCTTCCACCTAAGATGTTGAAATCCAGAAAAGATTTTGGCTTTCTTGTTAAAGAACTGCAGAATAATCAAATCCCATTTCGTTGGGACGCTCCAACTGGCATAATTTTGAGATATAAGGGAGAGAAACACCGTTTGAACACTGTGGAGAAGGCGGAGCAATTTTATACTGAGATCTTTAAAGAAAGAACACCATCCCCACGTACATCTACAGTTTTGGAGATTAAAGAGAGTGATAAGAAGCAACCTCAAGAATCGCAACAACAATCTAAGCAGGAATCAAAGGAGTTGAAGGGCGCTGAAGGAGGTTTTCTGGATGAGCCTTTGCTGGAACCTTCTCCAATCTTGGAGCCGGCTTGGGTGGCTGAAGTCAAGGACCAGCGTATAACCCGAGCAAAAGCCAAGCAACTTAAAGAAAAGTTACAGCAGGAAAGACAAGATGAAAAGGCTGGGGCCGTGGGGAATGCAGGACAGAAGATTTCGGATGAAATCCGAATGTTCTGCTCTTTGCTCCAGAAAGAGAATAATGATGATTAAATGTTTATCTTGGAATGTGAATGGGTTGAATGTAACACAAAAAAGGAAGAAAGTATTTGCATATTTAAAACAACATAATAATGATATAATTTGCTTACAAGAAACGCATATTACAGCTCAAGATCAAAACTATTTGAAAAATTCCAAATTAGGAACACATTTTATATCTTCAACTAACCAAAAAAAGAATGGTGTGGTTATTTACGTAAATAAAAAATTAACAGCCAAACTTATAGAAGCTGATCAAGATGGCAGGTTTGTAGCAATTGAATTACTTTCTGCTAATAATCAAATTCTTTTGATAGGAATTTATGCTCCTAACCAACAACAGGACTATTTTTATAAAATGCTGCATACTAAAATACTTCAATGGGATTACAGATCTATTTTAATTATGGGAGATTGGAATGGAGTAATTGACTCTAAATTAGACAAAAAGACTTTGGCGAAGTCAAGGATTAGATTACCACAGACTTTTTTTGATATGAAAGAAGACCTGGAATTAAAAGATATTTGGAGAATACATAACCCAAAAGAACTGGATTATACTTTCTTCTCTGACAGACATAGATCCTTTTCCAGGATTGACTTCATCTTGTTGTCTGATGATTTACTTGTTAGGACAAAAAGAACAAAGATTCTGCCAAGAATTTTGACTGATCATAGCCCAGTGTGGATAGAAATTGAGACACGCAAGACTGAGAGACGCTCTTGGAGATTAAATGAAAACTTGTTCAGATATGAAAAAAATATAATAGAACTTAAAAAGTATTTGAAAGAGTTTTTTGAAATGAATTTGAATAAAGGCACCCCAATGGAAATTGTGTGGGACGCAAGCAAAGCTTATATGAGAGGGGTGCTTATATATATGAACTCTAAACATAGGTTGACTCGACAAAAGAAAAGACTTGAATTGGAAGCAGAAATAAAGAACAAAGAACAGTTACTTATTAAAAACCCAACAGATGAAAGAATACTTGGTGTCATAAAACTTTTGAAAGACCAATTCCAAATGCTTATAGCGGAACAAGTTGCAACAAATTTACAATATGCGAAGCATAATACATTCTGCAACGCCAATAAACCGGGCAGGTGGTTGGCTTACACATTAAGGAAGAAACAGAGCATACGGACTATTGATAGTATTGATATTGGAGGGAAAGAAGTTTTTCAACAGAAATTAATAAAAGAAGCTTTTCTTGAATATTACACTAAACTATATGCCAGAGAGGAGGTGCAGAATGGACTTATAGAAAAATATTTAGACAACAAAAGAGTTACAAAAATCACTGAGCAACAAAAGGAAAGAATGAATTATCCTATAACAGAGGAGGAGATAATAGCAGCAATAAAACAATTAAAAACAGCTAAAGCTCCTGGAACGGATGGTCTGACTGCAGTGTATTATAAAACTCTGCAGGCAGAAATGGTGGAACAACTTAGAGACTTATTTTGTAATATACAACAAGGGGGAAAAGTACCCCCATCATGGACTACAGCTTATATTTCTTTGATACCAAAAGAACAAGCAGGTCCCAAAAAACCAGAGAACTACAGACCAATATCTCTCTTGAATACGGATTATAAAATTTACGCAAAAGTATTAGCCAACAGATTGATGCCAGTAATTCAAAAGGTGATTCATGATGATCAAGCGGGATTTATTGAGGGTAGGCACATGAATGATAATGTAAGGCAAGTAATAGATTTATTGGAATATCTTGAGAAGAATAAACAGATCCCTGCAGTGCTGGTTTTTCTGGATGCAGAGAAGGCCTTTGATAAAGTGGACTGGAATTTTCTATTAAAGACTTTAAAAAGGATGGACTTTGGGGACCAATTTATTCAGGCGGTCTCAGCAATCTATCAAGAACAAAAGGCACAGATTATTATTAATGGAAGTTTGACAACAGAGTTTAAAATCGAAAAAGGAACAAGACAGGGATGTCCGCTGTCCCCATTGTTGTTTATTTTAACACTAGAAGTCTTGTTAAACACAATAAGGGACTCTAATACTTTGAAAGGTATAATGATAAGGCAAGAGGATTACAGAATAAAGGCATTTGCAGACGATCTGGTCGTTACCCTAACACAGCCAATGGAATCAATAATCCAGATGAAGGACATTATACAAGACTATGGTAAAGTTTCTTGTTTTAGACTGAATCAGAAAAAAACTAAGATGGTAGTTAAAAATATGACACAAGATCGTAAACTTGAGCTTGAAAGGAGGGCAGGTTTTGAGATTGTACCAAAGGTAAAATATCTAGGAGTTCAGGTTGCAGAATCAAATATGAAATTGTTTCAAAATAACTATGAGGTGTTGTGGCGAGAGGTGCAGAAAGATATGGAGACTTGGAAAAAACTGCAGCTGTCTTTACTTGGAAGAATAGCAGCAGTTAAGATGAACATTTTGCCAAGATTTCTTTTTTTGTTTCAAATGATTCCGGTGCTCAAAAATGATAAACAACTAAAAGTATGGCAAACTGGTGTGAACAAGTTTGTCTGGAACGAGAAAAAACCAAGAGTAAAAATGAAAATCATGCAAGACGTTCCAGAAAGGGGAGGTCTTAAACTTCCAAACCTACAGTTATATTATGATGCAGCAGCTTTGACTTTAGTAAGTGACTGGTTTGGAGGAAAAAAGACTGGAATACTAAATGCAGAAAGTTTTGATTTCGAATTTGGATGGCACGCTTACTTATTTTATGACAGTAAAGTGGATAAAGTATTCAAAAGCCATATACTTAGAGATTCTCTGTTGAGAGCTTGGAAGAAGCACCGAAACAATTGGGATTATAAAATACCGCTATGGTTGGATCTTGGTCATACTTTGTGGAATACAAATATGTCACTCGGGGGGTTTTTATACAAAGAGGTTCTTTTTACAGATGCGGGCAGATGGCAGCTGAAGACATTACAGACATTGTTGGCTGAAGGGATTAATCTAACTTGGTTACAATATAATCAATTGCAATTGAGATGGAAAGAGGACCAAAAAACTGGTATTATGATGTATGAGGAAGAATTAGTTAGACACATAAAAGAGAAAGGCCCAATGCATATTAAAAGACTTTATAATGTCTTGTTAGAAAGGGATTCAGAAACTGAACTAGTTAAAGACTGTATGATTAAGTGGGCACAAAATTTTGAGGAACCAGTGATGTTGGAAACATGGGAAAAAATTTGGGTTCAGAATGTTAAATTTACACAGTCGCAGAATCTGAGGGAAAATTTTTATAAAATGTTTTACAGATGGCATCTAGACCCCAAAAAATTGTCGTGTATGTACCCTAATGTGCAGCCTAAATGTTGGAGATGTGATTGTCTAGACGCTACATATTATCATGTTTGGTGGACCTGTAAGAAAGTTAAGGCTTTTTGGATAAAAATTTGGTGGGTCATGCAGAATGTTTTGAAGAAAAAAATTCAATTTTCTCCACAACTGTTTTTATTGGGTATAGTTAAGGGTTTTACATCGGGTGAAACAAAATTGATATTGTATATGATAACAGCAGCAAGATTGTTGATAGGTAAATATTGGAAAAATGAAGCGCTGCCTACGATTGAGGAATGGACTTTGAAGATGGCCAGTTTTGCAGAGATGGCGAAGATTTCAGCATATCTAAAAGATTGTTCTCAAGAGACTTATGAATGGGAATGGAAGAAGTGGATAGATTATGTTCAGAACAAATATCAAACTAGGAAGTATCAAATAGCTTTTATTTGAAAATGTTATATTAAGATAGAAATATTTTAAGGTTGAGGATGAAAATTTATTTGAAAATGTTATATTAAGATAGAAATATTTTTAAGGTAATCAGGATGAAAATTTATTTGAAAATGTTATATTAAGATAGAAATAGGTTAATGTAATGAAGATGAAAATTTGTAAGGGGGAGGGAGGGGTTCAAGTTTTATATACAAAGGAGGGTTTTTCCTTTTATTTGACATGAGTATACTGTGAGGAAGTCTGGGGGGAGGGGAGGGTTAGGGTGGGTTAGGGAGGTTGGGAAGTTTGGGGTGGGTTGAGGGGGGGGAAAAAGGGGGTGAAAATGTAATTGTAAAACTTTTGCAATAAAAAAAAAAGAAATGCATTGGCTTTGCTATTTGTCCAATTCATGGTAATAACAAAGATTCTTTCCATTATTTCTGGGAAGTCTTCCAAGTGGATTATCTGTGCGAGTCTTTCTATGAACGATGAGCAGATTCCGTTCTCTGAAAGTAAAGGCTGCATTTTCTGTAAGAAATTTTCTCCATTGTTGTTATCAACAGAAAATATCTCAATCCACGTCCACCTGAAATGATGAAGCAGTTGGACAATCCCAATGTACTGATGGTCCTCTTTGGGGACCATGAAATAAAGTGAAGAGAATTTACTGGTCTGAAATTCCTCTTGGGCTAATGAGCCGTATGTTAGCTAAAAGAAAGTCCAGTAGTATTCATTAGAGTCTTTAGATTAAATTTAATTTTCCTATCTTGTTTTCATACAAAATATATCTAAGGAAAAAATTCCCCTCAGCATTCTTTAACGTATATAGAAACAAATTCGTTGGAAATATTTCAAACATATATACTCGATCAATTGCTTTAATAGAAGCAGTTCAAATCTTCCCTCATGTATGGAATGACCACTTCCTATAACTGGCATTGTAGTTTCAGAAAAGAGTGCTAGGTAGTAGACTTTGAGCCATGCAGAACATCTTAACAAGAATCTAAGCCTAATATTTGATGCCCATTAATTATTCCATAACAACAATAAGATTAAGGATTTTCTTCTCAATCCCTTCAGAATTTACTTGTGGAATCTTGAAGAATCCTGTAATTTCAGCTACATAAAATGATGTGTCAAAATCCAATCCTCCAATGATAGCCATGAGATTCTTCTGGCCGTCACATTTGTAGTTAGGGACAAATTTCTGGGATTTGAAAAGTAGGTCCAGAGTGGTGCGATAGATCATCCTTGGGTTGTGGTAACTATAATAGATATGGAACCCAAGAGTGACATTAGGTAAGATCTGGGAGTCCTGATTGATCTCCTTCACAGCAAAAGCCAAGGCAAGGATGTGCTGGTAGAATTTTATTATTACACTGCAAATGATTTAAATACCACACTTGAAAAAGGAAGTCGATCTGTAGCGTTAGACTAAAATTATTTACCTTATTATAGATAAATATGTATGTGACATGTATAGATAGGTATATGTAGGTATAGATATGTATAATTGTATAGAATAAGGTATAAATGATTAATATTATATTATGTTTAAATAATGTATAAGGTGTAAGGTATATATTATTATATCATCATTAGTATATTATGTATTAACTTAAAGTGTTGGAAGATGCTTGGGACCAGTGATGTCATATCTATGTCCAATGTTTTTAATTTTGAATTACTAATAAAAAAACTTCTTTAAAAAAAAGAAAGAAAAAGGAAGTTGATCATTGTCATTATGTGGCATCATTTCTGTATGAATATCAAACATTTCTTTCTCCGATGAAAGTAGGAAAGTAATAGGTTTTCTAAAATGCTGAATAATGTGATTCAAATTTTCTTTTTCTACAGTATTTGCATAATTTGCAACAAAACATCTGCTACAAGAAATAAAAATAGTGCTTTTTCATGGTACCAAATTTATTTTCTAACATTTTTTCACAAAATAGAATATGAACTAATCCAGCATGGAACAGTCATTTATTTTATGTATGTTTTGTTAAGATTGATAATACAGATTTTTTTTAAAAAAAATATTACCTTAAATTTACTAAATGTTCTTCAAAAGATATTTTGCACCCAGGTTTCATACATTATATGACAAACGCTTTACCATAAGATAAAGAAAATTGTTTATGCTTCCATAACTAGAAACATTTGTAGGACAGAGAGTGTTAATCAGTTATAAAGCCTACGTTTATCCTGAAATCCTTTCACTCTCATAAGCAATTTTGGGGAAACTGATTAAGATTAGGGGGAAAAATCTTACTTTGGTATGTCATAAGATGTCATAGAAGGATGTTCCTTAAAATTAATTTCATAAAGGTTGTAAAAGATGTAGGACACCATCCCACCAATGATGAGGTCACTAGGTTGGTACCACTCATGTGGAACAAGCAAAGCATCACTCGCAGGGCAGCTCAGAGTCACTATTTTCTTCACCAGGAATACTAGAAGGAGCAACATCTTTGCTCTTGATAATATCTCAATCTTCCATCCTATCCTACAGGAAAGGTTGAATTATTTCAATGGTTAATCCAATGATTAGCAATAACAATAGCACTTAGATTTACAGTATATACCACTTTACAGTGCTTTTACAGCCCTCTCCAAATAGTTAATCCTTGAAGCGGATTACTTCAAGGTTTATTTCTGAGAGTTCACCCAATCAGAACAATACACCATTGGGTATTTGAGATCCGTTAGAGTGCAAATTTGGTGTCTTGAATATTATCAGGGTTTGAAGAGATATTCTGGCAGAGAACAGAGAGAGGAAGCTTGTGGCAATGACTCTGACATACAGCCATTATTATCCTTGTGCCAATCTCCCTGGGGTTCAAGATATGTTGATTGTTGTTGAACTGAAATAGCCTTCTGTTCAGTCTTTGATGTTTTTTTCCCTAATTAAGAAAATACTGTGATTCCTGTAGGAGACAATTATTTTGTTTTTGAGGAGAGAATAAGTGGCCAATGTTTAAATGTTTTTTGAAATGCACAATTGCTAATAAAATGTACAGAGGGTGTACATTTTACAAAATACACTTGATTTTTTAAATTTGTTTTATTTTTATTATTTTTACAATGTATGATACATGCAGGTAACCTTCCATTGCATAGCATTAAGGTGCATAGATATTTTGGCATTCTCTCATTTTAAGAAGTTTTGTATGATTTCCTTCCAGATCCCTATAGAAGGGAACCTCTATTGTTTCCACAATGTTGGGTTGGGTGACATTTTTACTTGTGTTAGCTATGAGCAGGAAATACACTTTCTCTTCTATTTGGAAATGCCTGCAGCCTTAGATCTTTCTGTGGGTTTCAAACCCTTTGTGGACCAATTTAACTCCATAGTAAAATCTGTGGTCATTTATTCCTCAAAATTTCCAAAGAGAGCAAAGTTGTTCTGATATTTTTTAAAAAAATTCTTTGACCTCTCTCTCTCTCTCTTTCTCTCTCTCTCTCTCACAAACACATCCCTTCCTCACTTTCAGTATCAGTTTTCATTTTATTGTCATTGATGAACACAACAGAAGTGAAAATCCCATAAGCTAACATGCAGGATTTCTGTATTCACTACAGCTATTTAGTTGATGGAGTGGATAAAGGAGAAAAGAGGCAATGGAGCCTAACATTTAACTCTAACTTCGCTTACCAGTAAATAAATTTAGGAGCGGAGATTAATCTCAGGAAAAAAAAAACGGGGGCACACATGAAGGTCCAAATAACCTGATTTATTGCTTAAAGTCTATGCAGAGGAATCTACTCAACGGATGGTCAGCAGAAAGAGATAAGAAAGCTAGATGACTAAAATCTAGTTCAATACATATGTTGAAAACAAAAAAGGATTTGGTTAAACAATCTTGGAAAATAGTGATAACACAGCAAACACTTCTTTTGGAATGGACAATCACAATAAATCTTAACAATCATAAATATCATACACAAATTGTTCTTTGACAGAAATAAACACTTCTATGTTTCTATAGTTTTATACAGTATATGTTTCCTATAGAGAGCATTCTTTCTATTTCTTTTTGCAGCTACTTCTCTGAGCCAGAAATATCACATGATGTACTAATTTCTCTTTGTGATTAGCTCCCGGTGGTTGAGGTCAGGCCTGAAAACAATGATGTAGCATTTTGGCAAGAATATGCATCCCAGTAATGCAGCACTGGAGGCCAAGATGGAGAAGACCTCCACAGCTACCATGGCTTTTCCTTTTGTGCTCAGATAGGCTGGAAAGAAGGAGAGCCACACACTGCAAAAGGCCAACATGCTGAAGGTGATGAACTTGGCTTCGTTAAAACTGTCAGGTAATTTACAGGCAAGGAAAGCCACAATAAAACTGGCGATGGCCAAGATACCCATGTAGCCCAAGACACAGTAGAAGAAAAAAGCTGACCCCTCATTGCATTGTAAAATCATTTCTTGGAGCTCTGAGTGCATGTCCAACTCAGGGAATGGGGGAGATGTCAACAACCAAATTATACAAATACATATCTGGAAGAGAGAGCAGGAAAGGACAATAGAAAAGGCCAATCTTTTCCCCACCCATCTCCTTATCTGAGATCCTGGTTTTGTGGCCATGAAAGCAACAACCACAGTGATGGTTTTAGCCAATACACTAGAAACGGCCACTGAGAAAGTGATGCCAAACATTGATTGTCGGAGAAGGCAGGTCACTTTGCCAGGTGGGCTGAGGAAGAAGAAAGAGGAGAGAAAACAAAGCAGAAGAGAGAGAAGTAGGGTGTAGGTGAGGGACCGGTTGTTGGCTTTGACAATAGGAATATCCTGGTGCTTAATAAAAGTTCCAAGTATCCAAGATGTCAGGAAGAAGAAAAAAAGAGCTGCCGAGACAAAACCAATTCCTAAGGTTTCATTAAAAGTTAGAAAGAGCTTAAAGAAAGAGGAGGATTTGGTGTTCCAAAATGGGAATACTACTATCAGGCCGCAAATTTAGTCTGGATCAGGGATTGGATATTGTTGAGAAGAAGGAGGTTGTTGATCTTGGAAGGGGAGGGGCTACATCAATGTTGGCATTATTTTCTTTGGCAAAACAAAATCCCAAAGCACAGGTGCCTTGCAGGACATTATGTGAGGAATATTCTAATTGAGTCCTGGAGGAAAATTAAGGGTAAATTTTACTCTTCAATCCCCTCTTGGCTGGTCCCACTCGAAGCTATAACGTATAGGCCTCTATATAACAAAGAAAATCATCTCTCTTACCGGGAACTTTTGGACCCCCATGGTAGTCTGAAATCAAGAAATGAGTTGGAGTTGCAGGGAAGACAAATGGATTGGTGGGCTTATGCCCAAATTTGCTCGAAATTTAAAAAAGATAGGGAACAAGATGGTATTAATTTGAATCAGCATGATCTGGACAATATCATTCTAGGAAAAGAGGACAAAATGTTATCAAGGATATATAAACTTTTAATAGACTATTGGATAGGGGATGAAATAGTTAAAGACTCTATGATTGCCTGGGGGAGAAATATTGGCTATCCAATTGATTTGACAAAATGGGAAGAAATCTGGCTTAAACATATGAAATTCCTGTGGGCAACATCATACAAAGAAAATGTGTACAAGATGCTGTATAGATGGCACCTTCCACCTGCTCGTCTTTCTAAAATGTACTCAAATCTCTCACCAAACTGTTGGAAGTGTGGGGAGATTGGCACCTATTTCCACATGTGGTGGACCTGCTCCAGGACGACTGAATTCTGGAAAATTATACAGGCATGGAACATGGAAATCACAGGTTATAACCTAATTCTGAAACCAGAGTACTATCTACTGAACATCAGGCCAGACAACATAGGCACAAATATATGGTGTCTGTGTGTATTTATCACCACATCAGCAAGAATATGTTTCACCCAACATTGGAAGGGGAAAGATCTGCCGGCTGAAGATTTGATTTTGGAGAAAATTTTGGATTATGCGGAAGCCGACAGACTGACTAAAGCATTGAGAGATCAAAAGGACTCTGTATATTTCCAATGTTGGGACAAATGGTACGTTTGGTTGAACAACAGATGCCCAAAAAGTCAAGTATAACTAGGATTATGTTTAATATATGTTAAATCTGACTGAAACCTACATACCGTAGAAAGTGTAAATATCATGTAAAGTTCCTGTCGCGATCATTTGTTTGACTATTTCTTTTTTTTGATGTATTGTTTTAAATAAATTAAAAAAAATTAAAAGTTAGAAAGACCAGCAGTTTCAGGATACAGCCTTTCTTTTCCTTATTTGGATAATGATCTTCTGAACATTCAAAATAGTCATCCATATCTGGAAGGAAAAGCAAGGATTTTTTTTCATCTTTGCATTTTATATTATTGAAAATCACCCTATTTATTTTATTCATCCAAGCAATTTATTAAAGTTTGCTTAAGTCTAATGAAAATTATAAGAACGCCTAGCCTACCAGTTTGGTTTGAAATCTTCCCTTCTGGGCATGGAACACAATTGTAGCAGCAAAACTGATGTCCCTCAATCCCTTTTTTCCAATATCCATGGAAACAGGGGTCATTGCATCGAGAAAGTGGAGGAACCTAGTGTTAAGTATAAAAGTATAAAAGCATCGCACACCAGAACAACTAGACACAAGGACAGTTTTTTCCTACGTGCCATCAGTCTGCTAAACAACTAATTCCCACAACACTATCAAATTATTACTAAGAATGTATTACTTTTATTCTTCTCATCCTTCCTATTACCTATCTCCTTCTGCTTATGACTATAACCTTGTTGCTTTTACCTTTACAATTTATATTGTTTTATTTGTTTCCTAGTATGATTTGATTGCTTATTTAATATTCCATGACTATCACTGTGTTTAAGTTTAAGTTTATTTATTTGTCAATCATATATAAGATTACAGGTAAAAAGTATAAACATAATTTGAATACATGAAAAGAGTAAGTAAAAAGGAATATTAGGACAGGGACGGTAGGCACATTGGTGCACTTATGCATGCCCCTTACAGATCTCTTAGGAATGGGGTGAGGTCAACAGTAGACAGTTTAAGGTTAAAGTTTTGGGGATTTGGGGAAGAAACTACAGAGTCAGGTAGTGTATTCCAGGCATTGACCACTCTGTTACTGAAGTCATATTTTCTGCAATCGAGTTTGGAACAGTTTACCTTGAGTTTGTATCTATTATTTGCTCGTGTATTGTTGTGGTTGAAGCTGAAGTAGTCATTGACAGGAAGGACATTGTGGCATATAATTTTATGTACTATGCTTAGGTCAGACTGAAGTTGGTGTAGTTCTAGGTTGTCTAAGCCCAAAATTTGGAGTCTTGTGGCATAAGGTATTTTATTGCGGTTAGAGGAATGGAGGACTCTTCTCGTAAAATATCTCTGGACTCTCTCAATTGTATTTATGTCCGATATGCAGTGTGTGTTCCAGACAGATGAACTGTATTCAAGAATTGGTCTAGCAAATGTTTTGTATGCTCTAGTTAGTAGTACAACATTACCAGAGAAAAAGCTACGCAGGATTAGGTTAACAACTCTTAATGCCTTTTTGGCAATGTTGTTACAGTGGGCTCAGGCACTTAGAATGTTAGAAATAAGTACTCCAAGGTCCTTGACAGAGTGAGAATCATCTACAAGGTCATGTCCATCTAATTTGTATTTTATGTTTTGTTTTGTTTTTTATGTACAAAAGATTATGCTTGAACGGCAGATAAAATAATTGCACATGGTGACAATTTCATGTATAAATGGCCACTCTCATGATTTAAAATGCAAAGGCAAATGAAATACGTAAACATGGGTTTTGTATTGTAATATCATATTGTAAAATCAAGAACTCAATTTAATGAGTTCTTGATCATCATCAACATTTGACAACTGTTTCTTTAAAAAGCCAAAAATCAGGTTTTGAAAGAGACTATCAATATGGGATCATAATGGATTAAGTCATGGTCGATTCACTAATTTGTTACCTGATTAAAAGTTGGATTCCAGACCATCACATCTTCATCAAGGAACAATTCCTTCCCTTTTGGAGCATGTGGATCTATCTTTCCAACTCTAACTCTCTGAAAGGATCTATTTGGAAACATGATGAAGTTGATGATGTCAAATCCACCTGTTGCTTCCCCTTTCTGATTCAGGAATACTCTCTCCCCAGCTGAATTGTTAAAAGAAATGCCTTGAACAAATGAGTGGAGAGACTTGAAAAGAAGAAAGAGGCAATTGAAAGCAATATAATAGAGAAGAAAACATCCCATAACTATTATTAAATATGTATGCTTAGAAATTTAATAATTGATATTGCATGGAAAGGTACTTGTTCACTCGCTTATTAATTTGATATTTTAAGGAAAGGTAAGAATGAATTGAAGCAGAATGAAAATAGGCTTTCAGAGTTATATAACTTCCTTCAGTTATGATTTGGGTTCCCTACTTAAACAACTAATTCAACCTAGCCCACATCCAATCCTTCATCATTTGTATAAAGCTATTTTAAAGTTTGAGGTCTGAATAATTTTGTGGCTTTTTTGTAGGATTTGGGTCCTCTGGCTGGCTGGAACATACAACTTGTCTCTCTTCCACACCAGATCCTCCCACGTTGTCACATCAGCTTTGTGGTCTCTGAGCCATTCATCTTCCTTCAGGACTTCTTTTAGCTATTGGATCAGTGTGCCGTCGGCCAGGTGAGGAGTGGGCAGCTGCTGTCACCTTGCTGAGACCTGTGCTGCTAATTGCCTGGAGGGAATGATGGAGTTAACTATTTCCTCTCGGGTGTTTTGGTATTGGGGTATCCAAGACAGCGAATCGGTGAGGAAATTCTTTTCCCCTGGCAAATATTGGTGAAGTTGAACTGATTAAAGTACTGCACCCATCTCACTTGCTTAGGGGACAGCTTCCTTGGAGTTCTTAACACTTCTAGGTTCTTGTGGTCAATCCACACTTTGAACAGAATCTTACTGCCTTCTAGGAATTTCCTCCAAGTCAGCAGCACCCTTCGAACAGCATACACTTCCTTCTCCCACACCGCCCAATGTCTCTTGCTTTCGGTCAGCTTCCAGGAAGTGTAGGCGCAGGATTGCAGCAACCCCTTCAAAAAATTTTGGAGCAAAATGCCCCTCATCATATTGCTGGTATCGGCTTATAATACAAATGGCTCCTCTGGGTTCGGGAGCTTAAGGGTTGACTCTGCAAATAGCCTTTTAAGCTTTTTGAAAGCCACTTGGTATTCCAAAGTCCAAACGAGCAGCTGGCCTCATTCCCCCTCCACCCGTTTTACTAGTTCAATGATAGGTAGGGCTATTTGTGCAAACAAGGGGATGAATTGGCAGTAGAAGTTGGCGAAGCCCGGGAAGTTCTGCAGTTGCTTTCTCGTGCAAGGAGCTTCCCACACCAGAATGAGTTTAGCTTTCAATAGTTTTCTTAGCTTCTCCTGCACTAATTTTATGTGGCCTTCCATTGTCTCAAAATAAATGAACATATCATTCAAGTACACCAACACCCCCTTATACAGTTGCTCATGCAGTACTTTGTTGATTAGCTGCATGAACACCATGGGTGGTCCCTGCAGCCCAAAAGACATCACTCAGAATTGGAAATACTCTAAGAGACAATTGAAAGTGGTTTTCCACTCAACGCCTCCTTTTATTCTTACTCGGTAATACGCTTCTCTCAAGTCCAGCTTGACGAACACCTTTCTTTTGTCCAACGTATCCTTCATGAGGGGGAGGGGGTACATGTTTACCACACAAACACCATTGATCCCCAAAAATCCATGCATAATCTCAAAGACCCATCTTTCTTTTCTTTCTTTCTTTGAAGAGCACCAGGGCTGCCATTCCAACAGGTCTAACTCCACTGTGATTGCCAGTTGGTACCATGCCCCAAAGTTGCCTGGAATTCCTCAGGGCAGTCAGTTTTGGTATAACTCCTTATTTACTCTGCCTTGGAAGTGTTAGACCAGTAAGAGTTCCAGCCACCCTCTCAGCTTTCCAGCCAGGCTGCAGAACTCCTGAATGTATTCAGATACTGGCTGGCTACCCTGCCTTATGGTTTAGATCCCAGACTCTGCTTAGTGGACCTGGGCAGGGTCTCCAAACCTGGCTCAATGTTCAACCAGGAGGACATCGGCATTCCCTAGCTCAGGTGCTCCTTCATTGTGGAGGTACATCACCCACTCTGCTGCCTTATCCTCTAGATTTAAAGTGATGGCATTCATGCGGGTAGCTTTGTCCAGGTACATTGCCCAGTATCGGCCCAGGTAATTCCACACCTGGTTCAGGAAGTAGGCTAGTTTATCCAGCTGCCCATCAAACATGGCTTTTAGAGATGGGGGCTCCTGATCATCCTGAACTAGCATGAAGCCTGATGGCAGCTCTCCCCCCTGGAAGGCTGCTTGAGCCTAGGCTCCTGCCACTGGGTTTGCCCCACAGCTGCAGGGGGAATGGCAGCCCCTGCTGGGGGAGCCCCAATTCCTTGGACAGTATTTCCCAGTCTCACTCTTTGGGGTGGAGAATGGTATGGGGCTGCTGACATGCGGCCCATCCCAAGCTCTGCTCCTGGGACTGACGGATTCACCAACGCTGCTCCCTGCATCTCCATTCTGACAAATCTCTCACACAGTTGCTCCACAGATGAGCTAAAGCATGCTGTCAAGAACTTTCTGCTCCCTTGACTCTTGCCAGTCTTGCCAGCCCATTGGGCCTTCCATTTGCTCCCTCAAGTCACAGCAACTCAGGCAGAACCAAGAGGAACTCCAACTTGGCTGCATACTCACTCTCCTTGGCCATCATGCCTTCAGGTCAGGGCAGATGGATCCAGCCATGATTCCCTCCTCTTGTACCAGTGGCTGTAGGATTTACAGTCTGAAGAAATTCCTTGAAACGTACAACTGCTGTTGAATGAACAGTGAAGGAAATAGCCCCATGGAACATCTGAAGATCCCATGTGATTTGAATGCCTGATAGTACAAAATCAGTCTGTGCAGTCATGATCCATACCTTTCCAAATAATGCAATTTTCCTTGCTTTCAGGATATACCAGAAATGTTACAAATCTTAGCCAAATAATTGTCCAGGATTCACCATAGACAAGAAATTTATTTATTTGTTTGTTTATTTATTTATTTATTTATTATCAAATCATATGGTGGCATCATTTCTATATGAATGACGACCATTTCTTTCTCTGATGAAAGTAGGAAACTAATAGGCTTTCTAAAATGCTGAATACTTTATACAAAGTTCAAATTTGTTTTTTCTATAGTATTTGCATGATTTGCCAGAAATATCTGATACAAGAAATAAAAACGTTATTTTCATGCAACCCCATTTCTAACACATTTTTACAAAATAGAATATGAACAATTCCAGCATGTATCCGTCATTATGGTATGTATGTTTTGTTAAGAGTGACAATACTTATTTTTTGAAAAAAAATATTACCTTAAAGTCACTACCATAAATATTTTGGTAGCGCAAAAGAGGTTTTGCGCTAATGATTCATACTGTCACTGCGTTATGTGTTTGTCAGCCGAGCGTCCATCCTAATTGTTATGGTAGCCTGCCAGAGAACTTTATCACATATCTATAGCAACAGAGATAAGACTAGTCTTGTGAAACTTTGAGCTACTGCACATATCTACATTCTTTTCTTTTCTAACTTCCTGATTTATACTTCTTTTGTTCGCCTGTGTGATAAGCTGCTGGTAAAGATGTAGTTAGCTAGTTTTTCTATTTTTATAATAAAATTCTTATTTTTCTTTCTTTAAAGTATACAGCATGGAAAACAAGATCCATCAGTCTCTAATTAAGTGCAATTACCCCAGGGGGAAAATGAGGCTGATTTACGCTTTGACACATACATTATATGACCAATACTTTACCATAAAGTAAAGAAAATTGTATATTCTGCCGTAACTAGAAACCTTTGAAAGGCACAGAGACTTAGATTAGACACAAAGCCTAAATTTATACTGAAAATTTTATACTTTCATAAGCAATTTTGGGGAAACTGATTAAGATTAGGAGAAAAAAAAATTCTTACTTTGGTATGTCATAAGATGTTATACAAGGATGTTCCTTAAAATTAATTTCATAAAGGTTGTAAATTATGTGGGACATTATCCCACCAATGTTGAGGTTGCCAGGTTGGTATTACTCATGTGGAACAAGGAAAGCATCACTTGCAGGGCAGCTTAAAGTACCTATTTTCTTCACCAGGAACACCAAGAGGAGTAACATCTTCAGTCTTGAAAATGTCTCTGTCTTTCATCCTATCCTACAGGAAAGGTTGTATTATTCCAATGGTTAATCCAGTGATTAATTCAAGGTTTATATCTGAGAGTGCACCTAATCAGAAAATCCACCTTTGGGTATTTGGAGATTCATGAGAATAGAAATTGGTGACTTGAATAGCATCAGGGTTTGAACAGATATTCTGGAAGAGGATAATAGAGGGAGGAAACCAGTAACAATGATTCTGATATACATACAAAGATTCTGCCAATCTCCCTGGGGTTCAAGATACATTGATTGTTGTTGAATTGAAATAGCCTTCTGTTCAGTCTTTTTTTTTCCAGATAATTTTTTTCAGTTTTTGCCTAGTGAAGAAAATATGATGATTCCCGTAGGAGATGTTTACTTTGTTTTTGATGAGAAAATAAGTGGCCAACGTTTAAATGCTTTTTTAAATTGCTAATAAAATGTACAGAGGAGAATTTGGAATACAAAATACAGTAGAATCTCCGGTCATGACCATCATTCATCCTTACTTTGGTTGCAACCCAATTTGGTCATGATCCAGCTGAACCTAATTTTGGGAATTTGGCGCTTACAAAAAAAATGGTGTGGAAGGGGAAATTAGCCGCGAAAAAAAATTGTGAATTTTTTGGTTGGAACCCAATTTGGTCGCGGGCAGAAGCATTTGTGACCAGAGGTTCGACTTTAAACTTAATTTTTTAAATTTGTTTTAATTATTATTTTTACAATGAATGGTACATGCAGTTCACCTTCCATTGTATAGCATTACGATTATATCTTTCCAGATACCCCTAGAAAGAAAGGGGATTACCTCTATTCTTTCTACAATGATATTTTGGTATTTGAGAAGTTTTGTATGATTTCCCTTCTAGATCCCCCTTGAAGGGACGGTCATACTTCTATTGTTTCCACAAGGTATATGTTGGGTGACATTTTTACTTAAGTCAGCCATGAGACGGAAATAATTTTTTAATTCTATTTGGAAATGGATAGGTGTCTGCAGCCTTAGATCTTACTGTGGGTTTCAAACCCTTTGTGGACCAATTCCAGAAAAGGACTTAACTGGGTAGTAAAATCTGTTATGTTGGGCAAGTGAAGAGACTGGAAACAGGCTTCAGATAACAGCTCTTTATTTGACAACTATCTACAATCCAGCAGTTTGCCTCTCTGACAGCCTGCCCTTATATAGGGAGCTGTCAGGGAGTTCAGCCAATGACATTTGAGTATTCTTCCCACTCAAACGATGGACCAGAGGGAAAACTATCAGGGTGTAGGTATCTAACAATGTACACCTCACAATTTCCAAAGAGAGGAAAGTTGTTCCCTCTCTCTCTCTCTCTCTCTCTCTCTCTCTCTCTCTCTCTCACACACACACACACACACACACACACACACACACTTTTTTAAAAAATTTCTCTATCATTCTCTCATCCACTCCAGTATCATATTTCATTCTATTGTCATTGATGAATACAATACTATTGAAAATTCTATAAACTAACATGCAGGATTGTTTTGCTCACTGTAAATATTTAGTTGATAGGTTGGATAGAGGAAAAAAGAGGCAATGGAGCCTAACATTTATGTCTAACTTTGCTCTTCAAATGACTAGCTTTATGGCAGAAACCAGAGTTCTGATTTACCATGTGAGAAATGCAGAGGAAGAAAACACTCTGCTTAAATTTGGAAGAGGTTTCCTCTGGGGGAGGGGCACCAAAGAGTTGCTAACCAAAAATAAAAGTAGAACAAAAGACCAAAGAATGACATTAGTAAACATAAACAGCAGAAGATTTCCAGGAAACTGGAAACCATTCATCTCTTTTTGGGCCCATTTGGCTGAAGTTTAATTTGGTTTATCACCTATTAATTCCTCACTCCTTTCTCTGCAAATCTCTTTTTCCAACTGTAACCAAACTAAAACTTTCAATTTCTTTTCATTTCTACTACCACAACTTCGTTACTTTTACATAACAGTGTAAACTAGCCATTTCTAGAATAGAATAGAATAGAATAGAATAGAATAGAATAGAATAGAATAGAATAGAATTCTTTATTGTCCAAGTGTGATTGGACACACAAGGAATTGATCTTTGGTGCATATGCTCTCAGTGTACATAAGGAGAATAAAATACATTCATCAAGAATAAAAAGATACAACACAATGATAGTCATAGGGTGCAAAAAAACAATCAGGAAACAATCAATATCAATATAAATCGTAAGGATAGAAGCAACAAAGTTACAGTCATGCAGTCATAAGTGGGAGGAGATGGGTGATAGGAATGGTGAGAAGACTAATTGTAATAGTAATGCAGCCTTAGTGAATAGTTTAACAGTGTTGAGGGAATTATTTGTTTAGCAGAGTGATGGCATTTGGGGAAAAAAACATTCTTGTGTCTAGTTGTCTTGGTGTGCAGTGCTCTATAGCATTGTTTTGAGGGTAGAAGTTGAAACAATTTATGTCCAGGATTCGAGGGTCTATAAATATTTTCACAGCCCTCTTTTTGACTCGTGCAGTATAAAGGTCTTCAACGGAAGGCAGGTTGGTAGTAATTGTTTTTTCTGCAGTTCTAATTATCTTTTGAAGTCTGTGTCTGTCTTGTTGGGTTGCAGAACTGAACCAGACAGTTATGGAGGTTCAGATGACAGTCTCAATAATTCCTCTGTAGAAGTGGATCAGCAGTTCCTTGGGCAGTTTGAGCTTTCTGAGTTGGTGCAGAAAGAACATTCTTTGTTGTGCTTTTTTGATGACGTTTTTGATGTTAGGTGTCCATTTTAGGTCTTGAGATATGGTAGAACCTAGAAATCTGAAGGTCTCTACTGTTGATACTGTGTTGTCTAGTATTGTAAGAGGTGGTAGTATGGGAGGGTTTCTCCTGAAGTCTACCACCATTTCTAGGTTTTTTTTTTTAAAAAAAGTTTTTAATTTTATGTTTAAACAAACAATACATCATTAATTATTCAGTGTGTCATCTGAGTACAATTTTTTGTGTCATCATATTCATATTTATCATCATTCTCTTACTACATTTCTATCTTGATTTTACATTTTAATTTAATTTATTACAACATTTTTTTTCAGCTTTCTTACATTTATATTGGTTTTTATTTGTATTTCATCTCTATCCCAAAATTGTCCCCATATCTTATAATATTCTGATTCTTCCTTTCCTTTAATTGCCAGTGTTAATCTATTCATTTCTGCACCTTCTAATATTTTCTTAATTACCTCTCCCTCTGTCAGGATTTTTTCTGCTTTCCAATTTTGTACAAATACAATTCTTGCTGCAATTATAACATGTATAATCAAATATATATTTTCTTTGCTGTATTTCTCCAGTAAGATACCCAACAGGAACAGTTCAGGTTTTAAATCAATGTGTTGTTGTGTCATATTATCTAGCCATATTTGAATTTTTATCCAATAGTTTCTTGCCTCTGGACATGTCTGCCACATATGATAATATGATCCCGGTATCTGATGACATTTCCAACATTTAGCTGATTTATCTTTAAACATTTTTGCCAATTTTTCTGGTGACATGTGCCATCTGTAAAACATTTTATATTGGTTCCCTTATATGCTGTGGACATTGTTAATTTATAGTTTCTTTCCCATATTTGCTGCCATTTGCAGGCAAGTTGTTCCACTTATTAATTGTTCTAACTGTCAGGAAATTTCTCCTTAGTTATAAATTGCTTCTCTCCTTGATTAGTTTCCACCCATTGCTTCTTGTTCTACCCTCAGGTGCTTTGAAGGATAGTTTGACTCTCTCTTCTTTGTGGCAACCCTTGAGATATTGGAAGAGTGCTATCATGTCTCTCCTCTAGTCCTTCTTTTCATTAAACTAGACATACCCAGTTCCTGCAACCGTTCTTCATATGTTTTAGCCTCCAGTCCCCTAATCATCTTTGTTGCTCTTTGCACTCTTTCTACAGTCTCAACATCTTTTTACATCATGAATGCAATATTCCAAGTATGGCCTTACCAAGACATTATAAAGTGGTATTAACACTTCTCGTGATCTTGATTCTATCCCTCTGTTTATGCAGCCCAGAACTATGTTGGCTTTTTTGGCAGCTGCTGCACACTGCTGGCTCATATCTAAATGGTTGTCCACTAGGACTCCAAGATCCCTCTCACAGTTACTACTATTGAGCAAGGTGCCACATATACAGTACCTGTGCATTTTGTTTTTCTTCACTAAATGTAGAACCTTGCTTTTTTCATTGTTGAATTTCATTTTGTTAGATAGTGCCCAATGTTCAAGTCTGTCAAGATCCTTCTGTATCTTCAGCCTATCTTCTGGAGTGTTGGCTATTCCTGCCAGTTTGGTGTCATCTGCAAATTTGATGAGTTCCTCATCTATCCCCTCGTCCAAGTCATTGATGAAGATGTTGAAGAGCAATTTATCTAACTCAATTTTATAACCAAAATTTTTATCCTGGCTATCATCCAGGCTATCATTGTTTCTTTTACCTGCTCTTCTTCTAATTTAATACTAAGTAAATAGCTATACAATTTTTAATCATACTACTCTTTCTGGTAGTATCTCATCCAATTCTGTCTTCTCCGAATAGAAACCATATAATTTAGCATATCTTGTTTGTATTTGCAATTGTGTATATCAATCCATTTCAGTCCCTTGTTCTTCCATTTCTTGTTTCGTTTTCAATTCCCCCTTTTCTGATAATATATCTTTTTACCTTACAATATTACCCATATTAATAATATTTGGATGTATTAACGCTTCCATTGTTGATAGCCATCAGATAATATTTATCTCTCACTTTGTCCTACACTAATAACAAAGCATTTCTTATATAATGTCTTTGAAAATAGCTGTGCATCTTATTTTTGCCATACTATAAAAAGGCATGCCATCCTAATTGTAGATCATGTCCCTCCAAAGTCAATAATCCTATATTTCTTAATTGAATCCATTCTCTCATCCATGATAACGCTGCTGCCTGATAGTATATTACCCAATTTGGTATATTACCCAATTTGGGGGGAATAGCTGTTCCCCCCAAGATGTCTCCGAGCATATCAGTCCTAGTAGTATACCTCCAGGATTTAGCCTACCCCGACACATATGGGTGACATACAATAGAATTAGAACAACTCATGGGGTGTGTGCTGACTCCCTGTATAAATGGGGAAAGACACCTTCAGCACAATGTGATTGCAGGGCACCTCGACAGACTATCCAGCATATAGTGAGGGAATGCCCTAACAGAAGGTATCCAGGAGATTCTAGGGACTTCCTCTGCATAACAACGGCAGCTACTAACTGGATCTCCAAACTCGACATTAAACTTTGAAATGTTATTTCTGTTTTCCTTTTAGGTTTTCTTACTGTTTTTTTATTGTTTTAATTGTTTTTAACCTGTAAAAATGAAGTGTTTTAATACTGTGTGTGACCAACCATACGCTAAATAAATAAATAACCCAATTTGGTAGTCCAAATCCTCCTCAAAGTCTTGCATCCTGTAACATTTTTATGTCGATTCTCGTTTTTTTCCCTTGCCATATAAATTTCATTACTGTTTTATTCAAATATTCAAAATATTTTTTTCCACTTTTACTGGTATTGTTTGAAATAAAAACAACAACCTCAGTAGCATATTCATCTTAATTACAGCTATCCTTCCCATTAATGATAATTGTAAGTTTTTCCATCTCTCCAAGTCTGTCTCAATTTGTTTTTTCAATTTATAATAATTATCCTCTTTAATTGTTACACACCTTGCAGTTAGTTGAATTCCTAAGTATTTTACTTTCTTAATAATCTGAATATCTAATTTTTCCATTACATCCCTTTTCTGTTTTTCTGTAATATTGTTCACCAAATTTTTTGTTTTATCTTTATTAATTTTCAATCCTGCCACCTCTCCATATTCTTCCATTTGTTCTATTAGCTTGGGTCCTGATATTTGTGGCTCCTCTAAAATAAACACTAAATCATCTGCAAATGCTTGCAAATTATATTCTTTTTTAATTTTCATTCCTTTTATTTCTTCATTTTGTCTTATATTTCTATTTAATACCTCTAATGTCAACACAAATAATAATGGGGATAAGGGACATCCCTGGCTTGTTCCTTTGATTATATTAACCTTCTCTGCCATATCTCCATTTATCATCTCCTTTGCTGTTTGCTTGTTATAAATTGTTTTTATCATATTTATAAATCTCTCCCCAAAGTCCATAATCTGTAATTGCTTAATCATAAATTACCAAATTACGTTATCAAATGCCTTCTGGGCATCATTGTCATTTGTTTATCTGAATGTATTTCATAGCATTCCAAAGTGTTCAGAATTATCCTCATATTATCTCTAATATGTCTCTTGGGTAAGAAATCATTTTGATCTGCATGTATAAATTCATTTAGCAGTCTTTTTAGTCTATTCACCATTATTGATGCAAATATTTTATAATCCACATTCAACAAAGAAATTGGGCTGTAATTTTTAACTTGCTGCAAATCTGCATCTTCTTTAGGTACAGTATAAGAGTGATATATGCCTCCATCCATGAATTTGGTATCTTTGCTTTTACAAATAGTTCATTAAAACTTCTCTTGGAAACTTGTTTCTCATTGCATATCTTGTATATATTCTGAATATCTCGTCAATACCATTTAATATACTTTCTTTAGGTTACTCCATCACTTCTGCCAACAACTCGGTGATGACTTCTGCTTAATTTCCCCCGTCTCTTCTTCTATATTTTGAAATCTTAAGTAATAATCAGCACAGTCCATTTCTAAGGCAATATTTGTTCTTTCCTGGTTTTTATCAGTTGTTGTCAGTCTATCATCTAATACTCCCACTCTTTTTTTTTGTCAGATCTGTTTTTTTTTCCTACTTTTTGTATTCTTTCTTCATTTTTTCTAATCACTCCCTTGATATCTTTTAGTTCCCTGTCTACTTTTTCCATTTTCTCATCTAATTTAGCTATCCTTTCTTTCAAATCTTCATGAAGCCTCTGTATCATATTTTTTAGTCCCATAGTCTCTGATGTTTTTTGTGTCTCTGCTCTTGAGGGGCTTACTGTTGGCTGTAGATGTGCCGTTATTTTCTTCATCTCTTTAATGCTGTTATCTACACAATTTATAATCCAAATATGGTTTCAATTTGATGTAGAACTGAATCAGCAGTTCCTTGGGCAGTTTGAGCTTCCTGAGTTGGTGCAGAAAGAACATTATTTGTTGTGCTTTTTTGATGACATTTTTGATGTTAAGTGTCCATTTTAGGTCTTGCGATATGATAGAACCTAGAAATTTGAAGGTCTCTACTGTTGAAACTGTATTGTCTAGCATTGTAAGAGGTGAGAATATGGGAGGGTTTCTCCTGAAGTCTACCACCATTTCTATGGTTTTGAGCGTGTTCAGTTCCAGGTTGTTCGGGTCACACCATGAGGCTATTTGTCCAACCTCACATCATATGCGGATTCATCGTTGTCTCAAATGAGACCAATCACTGTTGTATCATCTGAAAACTTCAGTAGTTTAACGGATGGATTGTTTGAAATGCATTCAATGGTATACAGAGAGAAGAGAAGTGGAGAGAGCACACAGCCCTGGGGGGCTCCTGTGCTAATAGTACAGGTATCTGATGTGATTTTGCCTAGCTTCACTGCTTTTTCCTGTCTGTTAGTTTGTTTGTTCTATGACAACAAATCTTTCTAATTCGAAAGGATGGTAGGCACAGTGGTGTGCTTATGCATGACCCCTTTATGGATCTCTTAGAAATAGGGTGAGGTCCACGGTAGACAGTTTGAGACTGAAGCTGTGAGAGTTTGAGGATGTAACAACAAAGTCGAGTAGAGCATTCCAGGCATTGACCACTCTGTTGCTGAAGTCGTATTTTCTGCAATCGAGTTTGAAGTGGTTTACATTGACTTTCTAACGATTGTTTGCTCGTGTATTATTGCGGTTGAAGCGTTGACAGGCAAGATGTTGTAGCAGACAATTTTGTGTGCTATGCTTAGATCAGACCACAGGTGGTACAGTTCCAGATTGTCCAAGGTCAAAATTTCAAGCCTGGAAGCATAGGGAATTCTATTCTGAGTAGAGGAGTGGACTATGCCTATCTGTCCTCTCCATCTACTGAACACTCAAAATGTTCCTCAACGTTTCTTCATCTTTGTAGTCCTGTCCTCTATCAGAGAGGGGTAAACTTTTTCTAGGACTTGAACTGAATTTCAGATGACTTTCTTGAAAAATGACAGGCTTTTTATTGTAAAGTAATTCAAATCACTCTTTCTAATGAACAGCGTACACGTTGAGTAAAGCATGAAACAGAAGGAAGAATACATTTCATTTTATTTCATTTCACTAAATTTCCCCTATGGTTAATATCTGATAACAGGTTGCTCTGGAAATAGATTTATGGGTAGAGGGTAAATAGTTATGACCCATATGAAACCCCTTTTCTAAATACATGTAACCACAACCTCTGTCTCTCCATACCTACTTACATACCTATTTGATTATCTACCATCTCCATTTAGGACAGGGGTGTCAAACTCAAGGCCTGTGGGCCAGATCCGGCACACAGGGTGCTTAAATTTGGCCCATAGGGCCGCCCTTGAAACAGGAAACAATTGGCCTGTGCTGCTTCTTTCAGCAAAAATGGAGCCCAGGGGGTCTATGCATGCTTTTGGCCTGGATGTCCCCCTGCAGCCCTCTGCCAGAAAAACCGGTGCTCCTGACATGAGTGATGTTGAGCTGACCACGTCCACCAACCCACCCAAGGTCAAACACAACCTTGGTATGGCCCGTATTGAAATTCAGTTTGACACCCCTGATCTAGAGCCAAGAGGAAGTATTTGAAGAATTGATTATTTTTTGGGAGGAAACAATAAAAAAACCCTAAATTATCATTTTAAATATCTTGTATTCTACAAGCTATAATGATTTCCTGCATAATTCCTATTGATACCTAAAGCATGATAAAAGGTAGAGACAGGAAGTAGAGGGTAAGTCATATTAGATTTATTGTAATTCTCACTAACAAAGAGAAATGAAAGAAGATGTTGAAGTTACAGGAATGTAACAGAAATTTACACTCAACAGAACGCAAAAGAATTGGTTAATGGAGATGTAACAGAAAGCTTTAGTATACAAAAAGGAACAAAGCAAGGTTGTCCCCTCTCCCCATTATTATTCATTTTAACATTAGAGGTATTGAAAAGGAACTTAAGAGAAGATACAGAGATAAAAGGAATGGAAATTAGAAATGCCAAGCTTTCCCTGATGACTTAGTGTTTATATTAGAAGAACCCATAGAAATTGGCCCTAAATTGATAAAGAAAATTGAGGAATATGGAGAGGTGGCAGGGATGAAAATAAATAAAGATAAAACCAAGATATTAGTTAAAAATTTCACCAACAACAGAAAAAGGAACTGACAGAGAAAATCGACCTACAGATAGAAAACAAGATTAAATACCTTGGTATTTTCTTAACAGCTAGGTGTGGGGCAATCAAAGAGGACAACTCTCCAAAGCTGATACAATGAATTAAAACAGGATGAAAAGGTGAAGGAATGTACAGTTATCGATGATAGGGAGAATTGCAGTAATGAAAATGAACGTACTACCAAAACTACTCTTTCTATTTCAAACCATACCAGTAAAATTAGAAAAGAATTTTTTTGATGAATTAAATAAAATGTTTCTGCAATTGAAAGTATTACAGGATTCTAAGAATAATGGTGGTTTTGGGTTCCCAGACTGGGAATTATATTACCAGACTGCAGCTCTCACCTGGCTAAAAGATTGGGTAAACTTGAATAACAGAAGACTATTATTACTAGAAGGGCACGACTTACAATTAGGCTGGCATGCTTTTCTCTGGTATGGCAGAAATATGGTGCACGATATTTCCAGAGGCATTATGTGAGGAATGTGTTACTTAACATTTAGGAAAAAATTAAACTACAACGCTATTGGGAAGTACCAGTCTGGCTCTTTCCAATGGAGGCAATAATATATCCAAATCTTATAAATTGGGGAAAAATTGTATGTTACAAGGACATTTTAGATGAAAGGGGGGATCTTAAATCCAGACAAGAATTGCAGAAACAGGGGATGGACTTATCTTGGTGGCTGTATTTGCAGATCAAAGCAAGGCACGAAAAAGATGTTAAATTATGGGGTGTAAACAAAGAACAAACAGCATTGGACAACATTTTAATGGGGACGGATGAAAAATTGAATAAAAATAAATATAATTATTTACTGAAAATGGAAGAAGAGATAGTTAAAGAAACAATGATTGCCTGGGCAAAGAATTTCAAATACAACATAGAATTAGAAAAATGGTTAAAAATTTGGGAGAGAAACAACAAACTGAAGATGGCTGTGGCATATAAAGAAAACCTTTACAAAATGTTTTACAGGTGGCAGTTGTCGCCAGCAAGATTAGCCAACATGTATAAGAACTCCTCTGCCAATTGTTGGAAATGCAACCAGACTCCAAGATCATACTATCACATGTGGTGAACATGTAAGAAAGCAAGGAGTTACTGGGAGAAAATTCATAAATGGCTAGAAATGATAACTGAGCAACATATTGAGTTCAAACCAGAAATGTGCCTCTTAGGTATATTGTCAGAAAGTTATGACAAAGCAACCATCTACTTGGTGTTACATTTATTGATGGCAGGTAGAATTACGTATGCTAAATATTGGAAAAATGTGAACACCCCACCAGATGATGACATAATTAGGAAAATTTGGGATTGTGCAGAAATGGACAGATTAACCTTAAAAATTAAAGATAAAGAAGACTCAAAATATTACAGGACATAGAATAAATTTTACGAATGGATAGAGACAAGAGAGGGAAGTTTATGAGTGTCAGTACAACAAAGATGTATAAAACTATGGATATAATATGGAAAAATTTGTAAATAAGCTAATGTAAGTAGAAACAGTGGAACTTTTCTTTATTTCCCTTTTCTTTTTTGTTTTGATTTTTTTGGTTGTATTCTTGCAATTACTGTTAACATAGTATAGTTAAAGTTATTAGCATGTATGTTATTTATCACTGATCTCTCTCTGGTTGTGCTTTATTTGCATTGCTATCCTGACATGGCACTGTCTTTTCAATAATTAAAAAAAGAATTCTCAAGGGGAAAACAACCTAAAAAGCCTTGGAAAATTTGAAAAGGGACATTATAAAAGCCCAGTCTAACAGTCCAACCTATCTACACCCACCACCACCCCTCAAAATAAGTCAAAATAAGCAAGAAAATGGTAGGAGAACACCTATCTGTTCTAGACAAGTTCAAATTACAAGAACCAGATGGATTACACCCCAAGGTTCAGAAGTAAGTGGAAGATGTGATCTCAGACCCACTGAAGTATATCAAAGAATGGTTGTAGGAATATCTAGTTCAATGAAAAGAAGGACTAGAGGTGCCATGATAGCAGTATTCTAATATCAAAGGAGCTGCCAGAAAGAAGAGAGGGTCAACATGTTCTCCAAAGAACCTGAAGGCAGGATAAGAAGAAATTGATGGAAATTAATCAAGAAGAGAACCAACCTAGAACTAAGCAGAAATTTCCTGACAGAACAGTTAATGAGTGGTTTACCTCCAGATGTTGTGGGTGCTCCAACTCCGGAGGTTTTTAAAAAGAGATTGGACAACCATTTGTCAGAAAGTGTATTGGGTTTCCTTCTTGGGAAGGGAGCAGCACAGTGGTGGGTTCCTCCCGGTTCGTCCCGGTAGCAGTGACAATATGATGTCACCGAACTGGTTCTGCCCCCCTGCCCTCCACCCCCTCCCGCATTATTCTTACCTTTTATTTGGCCCCACCCCCAATCTATTGCTGCCTCCTGAGTCCCAGCTGATGGCCTATAAGGAAAAACTGTTTAAACTCTTGCTGTGGGGCTTCAAAGGGCCGCCCTACAACTGATCAGTGGTAAAAGGCAGTTTGGTGGTAGACCGGTGCCTGTAAAAATAAATGGGTAGACCAGTGCCTGCAAAAATACATGAGTAGACCAGTGCCTGCAAAAATAAATGGGTAGACTGGTACAGCTCTGCAAGCAGTTGAAAGCCTGGTAGACCAGTACCTCTGCTAAATCCTAAAGAATTGTCACATGACCATCAAGCCATGCCCACAAAATAAGCCACGCCCACAGAACTGGTAGTAAAAAAATTTAGAACCCACCCCTAGAGCAGCAAGGTCCTTTCCAAATCTGTTATTCTCTTGTAATTTATATAGTAGCTTCTCAATGATCAAAATAATGGAAAATAGGAAAACAGAAACTAGTTTTTCTGAATCTGTTATATACAGAAGAAGAAGAACAGAGTTGGAAGGGACCTTGGAAATCTTCTAGTCCAATACATTGCTCAAGGAGGAGACTTAATACCATTTTAGACAAATTACTATTCAATCACTTTGTAAATCACTCTGCTAAACAAATAATTCCCTCAACACTGTCAAACTATTTACTAAGTCTGCACTACTATTAATCTTCTCATCTTCTTGTCGTTCCCATCACCCATCTCCTCCAACTTATGACTGTATGACTATAGCCTTGTTGCTGGTATCCTTACGATTTATATTGATATTGTTTCCTGATTGCTTATTTGTAACCTATGACTATCATTAAGTGTTGTACCTTATGATTCTTGATGAACGTATCTTTTATTTTATGTACACTGAGAGCATATGCACCGAGACAAATTCCTTGTGTGTCCAATCACACTTGGCCAATAAAAATTCTATTCTATTCTATTCTATTCTATTCTATTCTGTTCTGTTCTGTTCTATTCTATTCTATTCTATTCTATTCTATTCTATTCTATTCTATTCTATTCTATTCTATTCTATTCTAAAAATCTCCAGTGATGTAGCATGCACTCCCTGGAGGCAACATTTCCACTAATTAATTATAATTATAATTATAATAATAATAACAACAACAACAACAACAACAACAACAACAATAATAATAATAATAATAATAATAATAATTTTATTTCTATACCGCCCTTCTCCCGAAGGACTCAGGGCGGTGTACAGCCAATTTAAAAACACAAGACACAACAATAATTAAAAATTAAAATAATTAAATAGATTTGGCCGATTTAAAACCCCAAAAATTTAAAACCCCAAAAATTTAAAATACCCCAATTTAAAATTATTCTCACTATCAGGAAATATTTCCTTATTTATAGGTTGTTTCCCATACTTAAAATGTAGAAAACATTAAGACTTTCCACAGTGGGTTCAAAAGATAATTCTACATCAAACTGTTCATTGAAATAAAAGAAGTGTCCAGTGCAGAAAGAATACCTGACAAGCCTGAAGATCTAGATTACCAGTTTGTTTATGCATTATAGTTTTTTTTCTATTGAAACGTAATGTGTACAGAGCCTCCAAAGCATGAGCCACAGCAAAAACAGCATTGTAGACACTGTAGCTGTGGCCAGTCATTTCAATTTCAAACAAAGGTGCAGGAAGATCTTCCAGCTTCTTCTGCCCAGTGCACAGATTACTATGCATTTCTTGTAGTTCTGGTTTTGGAAATGAACAATCAAATGATTGTTCCCAAATGTCCTGCAGAAACCGATCTCTGTAGACTGAAAGAGGATTGATGGTCTGAAGAAATTCCTTGAAACCTACAACTTCTGTGGAGTGAACAGTGAAGGAAATAGCTCCATGGAACATCTGGAGATCCCAACTGACTTGAAATCCAGATAATATGAAATCAATCTGTGCAGTCATGATCCACACCTTTCTAAACAATGCAATTTCCTTGCTTTCAGGATCTACCATAAATGTGACAGCTCTTAGCCATGTAATTGCCCAGGATTCTCCATAGACAAGAAATGCATTGGCTTTGCTATTCCTCATATTAATGGAGATAACTGAGACTGTTTGATAAAGCCCTGGAAAGTCTTCCATATGGACAAGTTCAGAAAGCCTTTGTATAAATGATGAACATATTCCATTCTGTGAGAGTAAGGGCTGCATTTTCTGTAAGAAATTTTCTCCATTGTTGTTATCAACAGCAAAAATCCCAATCCATGTCCACTTGAAATGGTGAAGCAGTTGGATAATCCCAATGTACTGATGGTTCTCTTTTGGGACCATGGAATAAAGTGAAGAGAGTTTACTGGTCTGAAATTCCTTTTGGACTAATGAGCCATATGTCAACTATAAGAGAGTGGAATAGTATTCTGTTGAAATACTAAATCAAATATATTTTTCCTTATCTAGTTTTCTTTTGAAATACGTTCAGGGAACATATTCCCAAGAATTCTTCTAAATATTAATATAGAAAGGAATTATTTGGATTTACTTCAGAGGTGTATAAGAGAACAATTGTTTCAATAGGTGCAAGAGTTCTATATTAATTTCCCTCAGTTATGGAATACTCTGGATACTTATTTCCTGTATTTGGCATTGGTCTTTGGTATTATAGTTTCAGAAAAGAATGCTTATTAGTAAACCGTAAGCCACGCATCCTCTTAACACAAACCTAAAACTAATCTTTGATGCTCATTATATATTTCATAACAAGAACAAAATATAGAATTTCCAGCTTACTTGTGGAATCTTGAAGAAACCTGTCAGTTCACCTATATAAAATGATGATTCAAAATCCAATCCTCCAATGATAGCCATGAGATTCTTCTAGATATCACATTTGTAGTTAGGGACAAATTCCTGGGATTTTAAAAGCAGGTCTAGAGTCGTGCGATAGGTCATCCTCGCATGTACGTAACTGTCATAGATGTGGAACCCAAGAGTGATATTAGGTAAGATCTGGGAGTTCTCATTGATCTCCTTCACAGCAAAGGCCAAGGCAAGGACGTGTTGATGAAATTTGGTGATTACACTGCAAATGTTTTAAATACCCCAGTTGAAAAAGTAAATTGACAATTCTCACCATTTCTGTATGAATAACAAGCATTTATGACTGTATGACTGTAACTTTGTTGCTGGTATCCTTACGATTTATGTTGACTGTTTCCTAATATGATTTGATTGCTTATTTGTACCCTATGATTATCTTTAACTGTTGTATCTTATGATTCTTGATGAATGTATCTTTTCTTTAATTATACTGCGAGCATATGCACCAAGACAAATTCCTTGTGTGTCCAATCACACATGGCCAATAAAGAATTCTATTCTATTCTATTTCTTTCTCTGACAGTAGTAAAAAGATCATCACTATTCTAAAATTCTTAATAATTTCAACAGAGGGTCCTTGGTGCTCTCTGAGCTTCTTGGCTTTCTTGGAGACATTTCATTATCCAAAATAGGTAATATCATCACTGCCTGGTACTGAGGATGGATAATGAAAAGTCTACAAGAAAATAACCAATCTCAGAGAGCACCAAGGACCCCTCATTTCAACCCTGAGCTACACATATTTTCCTTTATTGGTAATTTCTACTGAATACAAATTTACAATTTTACACATTATTTCCATGACTTGCAACAAATATATACTGCAACATATACAAGTAGTAACTTTTTTCAAAATACTATGTTTTTTACAAGATTTTCAGAAAATGTTATATGAATACATTAATTGGGTTTCACTCATTTACTGTATGTTTGGTGAGGAGAGATAATGCCAAACCGTTTTAAAATTACCTTAACCTCAGTAGATGTTTAACAAGGTGAGTGAAAGTACTTTAAAAAAATGTAAAGAAAAATATTTGTTCTGTCAGAACCAGATGCATTGGAAAGACACAGAAAGCATAGATTACATTAAAAAAAAGATTTGTGCACAGCTTTTAATCATATAAGGGATTTTCGAGATTGGCTAAGATTAGATAGCGAAGAAAAATTCTTACATTGGTACCTCGTAAGGTGTTCTAGCAGGGTTTTCATCAAATTCTATTTTTAAAAAGTGGTAAATGACGTGAGACACCATCCCACCAATGATGAAGTCTCCAGGCTGGTACCACTCATGTGGAACAAGGAAAGCATCACTTGCAGGGCAGCTTAGAGAACTTACTTTATGCACCAAAAACATCAGGAGAAACATCTTAATGGTCTTGTTATTGTGGAAATGTTTTGCCTTCCATCCTACCCATAGGGAAGCATATATAATCCAATACTTCATCTAAAGATAGATCTAAGGATTATATTTGAGAATACATCTAATGAGAAAATCGATCATTTTCTGTTTGAACATCCATGCAAGTACAAATTTTTAACTTGACTATCACAAGGGTTAGGATCTGAACATGTACTGTACCAGAAGAAAACAGAGTGAGGAAACCTGTAGCAATGAATCTGACAGAGACATGACTACTCACTGTACCAAACTCTCTTTATAGCCAAACAGATACCTTCATGATTGTTGAATTTCAATAGCCTTCTGTGCAGCCTTTGATGTTTTGGCCTACAGTAATTCCTCTAGCATATAATTATTTTGTTTTGATGAGCTGGTTCAGCTATTTTTTTAAAAAATGAGCAAATGCCAACAAAAGTAGTATAAGGGAGATTTGCAATAGAATATATAAAACAGAGCTTTTTTTTCAAGATTCCACATTTATTTTCTATCAATTTTTCACAAAATAGAAAATGAACGGATTCAGAAGGTATCAGTCATTTATGGTAAGCATGTTTTCTGGGGAGTAACAACATAGATCATTTTTTTTAAAAAAAATTACATTAAGCTCTCTAAAACTCTTCAAAAAATAATCTTGCACATTCTCTGACAAACACTTTCATATATTCTAAAGAATGTTATTTCTTTTCCCACATCTAGAAGCAATTGAAAGGTAGAGAAGTTATAGATTAGAAATAAACCCTACACTTTTGCACAAATACTGTTAGATTCGTGGATAGAGAGACAGGAGGCAGGCTTCGACAACAACTCTTTTATTCACAACTATGTACAATCCAGCAGCTAGCGTCTCTGACAGCCCGCCCTTTTATAGGGAGCTGTCAGGAGCGCTAGCCAATCACATTCGAGCTATTTTCCCGCTTAAAAAGATGGACCAGAGTGAAGACTATTGTTGCCAATATCTAACACCCCCCCCCCCCCCCGGTTTGAATCAACTATTTACATATATAATCACGCAGGTAGGCGGGACATTTTCTTGCTCCACCTGACCTGCGTGGCTCATTTATTATGGTGGCAGCAGGCTGAAAGTTCCAGGACTTTCCTCCCCTGGAAAGTCCTGGAACTTTTTGGGCAGGGCCTGGATGTCTACGGGAACCAGTTTGTGGGGGGAGCATCACTGGATTCCCGGTACTTCTGGTACGTCCTCCAGTTCCATCAGGTTTGAGTCTGCTAAGAATGGATTAGAATTAAATTCTTGATCTATAGTGTCTTTGATGATTTCTGGGCTGAGACGGCTTCAAATTTGGTCAATAGGCGCCCATCGTGTAGTCTTACTATGTAAGATTCAGGGCCTGTGATTTTTTCAATTTTACCCGCTAACCACAATGGTCTTCGTCAAAGTTCTGGGTGTGAACCAGGTCCCCTATGTTGAAAGTTCTGGTGTGGCTTTGTGTTTTTGTTGTTGTTTCTGGGCAATAGCTGGGGTGTAGGTGGTCAAGTAGAGACCTGAGTCAGCAGCCCATTAATAGCTCTGCCGGGCTCTTTCCTGTTATCACACTGGGTGTTATGTGTTGATACCGGAAGAACTTATCTACTCTCTCCTGCCAGTTCCCAGGTGCCAGTCTGCCTAATGCCTCCTTGGCTGATCTAACAGATCTTTCAGCCAGGCCATTACTGGAATGGAAAGGTGCTATGAGGACATGGCATATCCCGAGTTCTGCTAGGAACTCAAATTGTGTAGCGGTTAGTTGTGGCCCATTATATGACACCAGGACATCCGGTAGCCTATGAGTGGCAAACATTTTATGGCGGACCTTATTTACAGCTTCGGCCGTGGTGATGCTCATTAGGATAATTTCCATCCATTTGGAATAGGCGTCTACCACTACGAGGAAGGTTTGGGCGTGAAAGGGCCCGGTGAAATCAATATGGATTCTCAGCCAGGGGGCCCAGGGACATTCCCACTCTTGAGCTGGTGCTATAGGAGGAACTGGCCGAAACTCTGCCAACTTCAATGCTTGCCATGAGATTATTGTGACCAACGAGCCCATGTCTAGTTGGATAGTGACATGAATCTTTTTCTTGCAGGGCACGCTTGCTTGCCCTATTCTAGTTTGATAGTTGGTTTCAAGAGCCTTCGCGCTGGTAGATTCATGCCTGGGATTCCAGGCTTCTCACCTTGTCGGTCTCGGACCTTCTGTTTTAGTCGCGTTGGTGCCAGATCGCGGGTAAACGGGCAGGTTGGCTCGACAGACCCTAGCCAAATGTCCTTTTCGCTCACAACAGCGGCAAATGCCATCTCTATAGCGAGAGACAGGAGGCAGGCTTCAACAACAGCTCTTTTATTCACAACTATGTACAATCCAGCAGCTAGCCTCTCTGACAGCCAGCCCTTTTATAGGGAGCTGTCTGGAGTGCTAGACAATCACATTTGAGCTATTTTCTCACTTAAAAAGATGGACCAGAGTGAAGACTATTGTTGCCAATATCTAACAAACACTTTTTATTCATGTAAGAAAATTTGGGGGAACTGGCTAAGATTATAAAAAGAAAAAAAATTACAATCAGATGTCTTAAATTTTTATTTAAGGACATTCCTTAAATTTCAATTCATAAAAGCGACAAACTATGTGGGACACATTGCCACCAATTAACAAATCACCTGGGACTCTACATGGGACTGTAGTTGAAAAATATCCAGAATTCCAGTTGGCTCAAAATGCAGCCACCTCTATGGTTTTGTGCAGACCCAGGTGCTCACATGTGTCATCTTTATTGCGAGAGTTGTATTAGGTGACAATTTGCTTCTGGCTACATTTCAAGGTGCTAGTTATCACCTTTAAACCTTATATGGCTTGGGACCCGGTTATTTGAAGAAACGTCTCTTCCTAATCACATCTTCCATCATCTATCTATCCATCTACCTACCTACATGTCTACCTATATAACTCTATGCCTATCTATGCCTATCTGAAGTGGTGGCACTTCAGCTCCTGCGGGCATTGGAGGAAATGGATTATCTAGACCCTTTTCAGTCTGGCTTCAGGCCTGGCTACAGTACAGAAACTGCTTTGGTCAAGCTGATGGATGATCTCTGGCAAGCCCGAGATGGGGGTCATTCCTCTATCTTGGTGCTACTTGACCTCTCAGCAGCTTTCCATACCATTGACCATGGTATCTGGGACAACTAAGGGAGCTGGGAGTGGGAGGCACCGTGTTACAGTGGTTCTCCTCCTATCTCTCTGGTCAGTCACAGTCGGTGTTGGTAGGAGGACAGAGGTTGACCACTAGGCCCCTCGTCTGTGGGGTGCCTCAGGGCTCGGTCCTCTCTCCCCTCCTATTTAACATCTACATGAAGCCGCTGGGTGAGATCATCCGATGATACAGGGTGAGGTATCAGCAATACGCTGATTATACCCAACTGTATATCTCTACCCCGTGTCAATTCAGTGATGCGGTGGATGTGATGTGCCAGTGCCTGGAGGCTGTGAGGGTCTGGATGGGAGTCAACAGGCTCAGACTTAACCCAGACAAGACCGAATGGCTGTAGGACTTCCGGTTTGCTAGCCTTCGGCGAAGACGGTCCCTTCTTAAGGACCGCCAGCCCCGCCGCCTGTAGAGCTGCCTCGAGATCGAGAAGCGGCTCGAAAACTCCGAAACCCAAAGGATTGAAGGAGGAGAGATAGCAGGGTACAGGTTGAGCCCCTGTAAGCCCCCAGAGAATCGCTTCTGGGGAGGAAACAGGCGCGGCTCCCTCCCAACCTGCTGAGACTCCGGACGGTGTGGGACGATTCTGCTTTCTGCAGAACAAGCCGGCTGCAGCAAACGTTCAAATTGAATGAAACCAACCTTAACAAGCAGCGGAAATATTAACTTGAACCCTTAAACTTGGAAATCGCAAGTATTAACGCTTTGTTGACTTTTTAACTTAAGAGAAAGTACGAGTGAGTGAAAGTGATTTGAAAAAATATGGCGCCCAGCAGCAGAGTTAACGAGCTTGCGAGAGTGGATTTGTGAAGTTATTCTGCTTTGCTACAAAGTTGCTACAAAGTTGCTCTGCCTGTAATAAAGAGAAACAGGAGAAGAGGGGGAAAAAAACCCTCTTTCTTTAAAATTTGAGTCTGCTTCAGTCCAGCTTCTATTTGATTAAACCTGGGGGATTTTTTCAGAAGTCTTTGTGGAGGTGGAAAAGGAAAAAGGATTTCCCTTTTCAGAAAATCTAACTTACGTGGCAAGATGGCTTCAAAGAAGCAGGAAGGAAAGGCAGCAGGGGGGGGGATCCCCCACACACAAACATGAATTGCAGCTTCCTTCCGCCCAACAGACTCAGAAGAAAGATTTTGACTTTGAAAATTTAAAAGAATTTATTTCTCAGGCTTTGGATGATAAATTTCAAAAATCTCATCAAGAAATAGATGATAAACTTCAAAAATCTCAACAGGAAATTATGCAGGAAATTAATGAAATCAAAGATATGGTGAAACAGGATTATGGCAAGGTGACTAAAAAAATATTGGATGTGGCGTCTGGCCTCGCAGAATTTATTATTAAAGTGGACTCCAAAGTGGAAGAATTCAAATCAGAAGTCAATGTTAAGATTAAGGACAATGATTATAAAATTTTTGATGTTGATGAAAAAGTGCAGAGAGTTGAAAATGAAATTGTAATGGTACAATTCAGGGCCATGGAATTTGCTATAAGGCTCAGAGGAATTAGAGAAGATGACAGGCAGGATTTGAGACAGATTTGTGCTGATGCCCTGGCTGTGTTATTAAAAATTAATCCTGAAGTGGTTTTTTATAAAATAGACAAAATTTACAGAGTGAATTCCTGGGTGGCCAGACAAAGACAATTGCCTAGAGATGTGGTGATATATTTTACAGACAGAACAATAAGAAATGACATCCTGCAAAAATCTTTTCTCTCTTCTGTGCAAGGGGGGGGGGGGGGGGGCTCAAATTGAAGTTTTTAAAGAATTGCCACCCAAAATGCTGAAAGCTAGAAAAGATTTTGTTTTTCTAGTAAATGAATTGAAAAAACAAGACATACCATTTCGGTGGGACGCCCCAGCTGGTATAATTTTGAAATGCAATGGAGAAAGACATCGGTTGAATACTGTTGAGAAGGCGGAGCATTTTTATTCTGCTAATTTTAAAGAAAGAACACCATCTCCACATACATCCACAGTGCTGGAGATTAAGGAGAGTGATAAGAAGCAACCCCAGCAAGAGATGCAAGAACAGTCTAAGCAGGTGGACCCAGAAGAAATGCAAGGTGCTGTAGGAGGTTTTCTGGACGAGCCCTTGCTAGAATCTTCTCCAATCCTGGACCCGGTCCGGATGGTTGAAGTCAAAGACCAGCGTATAACTCGTGCAAAATCTAAGCAACTTAAAGAAAAGCAACAACAGGAAAGACAATACAAAAAGGGAGCTAAGAGTACTGTACAAGAGACTGAAGCCACGGGGGGAGCAAAACCGAAGATTTTGGAAGATATTCGGTTATTCTGCTCGTTGCTTCAAAAAGATAAAGATGACAATTAAGTGCTTATCTTGGAATGTGAATGGGTTGAATTCATTACAGAAAAGGAAGAAGTTATTTGCATATTTGAGACAATTTAATAATGATATAATTTGTTTACAAGAAACTCATATTAGAACTCAAGATCAAAAATACTTGATAAATTCTAAATTAGGAACACATTTTGTAGCTTCAACTTTGCAAAAAAAGAATGGTGTGGTTATCTATGTAAATAAAAGACTGACAGCTAAAATTATAGAAGCAGATGAAGATGGCAGGTTTATAGCAATTGAATTGTTTACAGTAAACGGCCAAATTCTTTTGATTGGAATTTATGCTCCCAACCAACAACAGGATCATTTTTATAAAATGCTACACACTAAAATACTGCAATGGGACTATAGATCTATTTTAATTATGGGAGATTGGAATGGAGTAATTGATTCTAAATTAGATAAAAAGAGCTCGGCAAAATCCAGGATTAGATTACCACAGACTTTTTTCGATATGAAAGAGGACTTGGAATTAAAAGATATTTGGAGAATACATAATCCAAAAGAATTGGACTATACTTTTTTTTCCGATAGACACAGATCCTTCTCTAGGATTGATTTTATTTTGTTGTCAGATGATCTACTTGTTAAGACAAAAAGAACAAAGATTTTCCCAAGAACTTTGACCGACCATAGCCCAGTATGGATAGAATTTGAGACGGGTAAAATTGAAAGACGATCATGGAGATTAAATGAAAACTTGTTCAGATATGAAAAAAATATAACAGAACTTAAGAAGCACTTGAAAGAATTTTTTGAAATGAACTTGAATAAGGGTACCCCACTTGAAATTGTGTGGGATGCGAGCAAAGCTTATATGAGAGGGGTACTCATTTACATGAATTCTAAACATAGACTGAATCGACAAAAGAAGAGATCTGAATTGGAAGCAGAAATAAAGAATAAAGAACAGCTACTCATTAAAAATCCAACAGATGAAAAAATACGTGGTGCTATAAAACTTTTGAAAGATCAATTTCAAATGCTTATGGCGGAACAAGTTGCAACAAATTTACAATATGCGAGGCACAATACATTTTGTAATGCCAATAAACCGGGCAGATGGTTGGCTTATACATTAAGGAAGAAGCAGAGTATACGGACTATTGATAGTATTGATATTGGAGGGAAAGAAATCTTTCAACAAAAATTAATTAAAGAAGCTTTTGTAGACTATTATACTAAACTATATGCTAAAGATGATGTGCAGAATGGATTTATAGAAAAATACTTAGATAATAAAAGAGTCACTAAAATTACTAATCAACAAAAGGAAAGAATGAATTATCCTATAACAGAGGAGGAGATAATAGTAGCAATTAAACAATTAAAAATAGCTAAAGCTCCTGGAACGGATGGTTTGACAGCAGTGTATTATAAAACTTTGCAAGCAGAAATGGTGGAACAACTTAGAGATTTATTTTGCAATATTCAACAAGGGGGTAAAATACCCCCATCATGGACAACAGCTTATATTTCTTTGATACCAAAAGAGCAAGTAGGTCCTAAAAAACCGGAGAATTATCGACCAATATCTCTTCTGAATACTGATTATAAAATTTACGCAAAAGTATTAGCCAACAGGCTGATGCCAGTAATCCAAGAGGTGATTCATGATGATCAAGCAGGATTTATCGAGGGCAGATATATGAAGGACAATGTAAGGCAAGTAATAGACTTACTGGAATATCTTGAGACGAATAAACAGATACCTGCAGTGCTGGTCTTTTTGGATGCGGAAAAGGCCTTCGATAGAGTGGATTGGAATTTTCTATTAAAGACTTTAAAAAAGATGGACTTTGGGGACTTATTTATACAGGCGGTCTCAGCAATCTACCAAGAGCAAAAGGCACAGATTATTATTAATGGAAGTTTGACAACAGAGTTTAAAATTGAAAAAGGAACAAGACAGGGATGTCCGTTATCCCCATTGTTATTTATTTTAACACTAGAAGTCTTGTTAAATATAATTCGGGACTCTAATATTTTGAAAGGTATAATGATAAGGCAAGAGGATTACAGAATAAAGGCATTTGCAGATGATCTGGTTGTTACCCTAACACAGCCAATGGAATCAATAATCCAGATGAAAGACATTATACAAGACTATGGTAAAGTTTCAGGTTTCAGATTGAACCAGAAAAAAACAAAGATGATAGTTAAAAATATGACACAAGATCGTAAACATGAGCTTGAAAGGAGGGCAGGTTTTGAGATTGTACCAAAGGTAAAATATTTAGGAGTTCAGGTTGCAGAATCAAACATGAAACTGTTTCAAAATAATTATGAGGTGTTGTGGAGAGATGTGCAGAAAGATGTGGAGACTTGGAAAAAACTGCAGCTGTCTTTACTTGGAAGAATAGCAGCAGTTAAGATGAACATTTTGCCAAGATTTCTTTTCTTGTTTCAAATGATTCCGGTGCTCAAAAGTGATAAACAATTGAAAGAGTGGCAAAGTGGAGTGAATAAGTTTGTCTGGAACGAGAAAAAACCGAGAGTGAAACTGAAAATTATGCAAGATGTTCCAGAAAGGGGAGGTCTTAAACTTCCAAACCTACAATTATATTATGAAGCAGCAGCTTTGACTCAAGCAAGCGACTGGTTTGGAAGGAAAAAGACTGGAATATTGAATATAGAAAGTTTCGACCTCGAATTTGGATGGCATGCCTACTTATTTTATGAGAACAAAGTGGATAAAGTATTTAAAAGCCATATACTTAGAGATTCTTTGATGAGGGTTTGGAAGAAGCACCGATTTAAATGGGATTACAAAATACCGCTATGGTTGGATCTTGGTCTTTCAAGGTGGCAGGAAAGGCACCCTCACTCAGAGAAGCACTTATAATCCCCTGGAGCCAGCCTCGTGTAACCTCCCGGGAGGCCAGCACCAACCAGGAGGGACACGGGTCCAATAAACACGTGGCAGCACTAATCTTACCCAGAACCCTGTCCACATCCTCGGGAGTCACAGGATCAAACTCCTCCCAGATAACATTCTCAAGACCTGCCCTCGTCTCCTCCCGTGGACTCATCCAGTCGGAGTCCAAGCCATCCCGAATCCGAGCGACTTTATCGTGCAGGAATTGCACAAAATCCTCAGCACGACCCTGCAAGGGATATTGGAATCTGTGGACCTGTTCCACTGGGATGCCATCAAGGTTCCATTGATAGATTTTCCTGCTTCTTGCTTCTTGCAAAAATCATGATTTTAGACGTAGAGTGGTTTCTATGCAGTTCGTTAGCAGAGCAATAGGCAGAAAGGATTTTTAAGGCTCTAAGTAGGCCCACCCGGGAAAATGAAAGTATTGTGGCATAGTCAGCGTAGAGCAGGAGCGGACATCTATAATCAGCTAATCTAGGGGCATGGATGTAGACCATGTGATCCGAAAATGCCTTTCTCCAGTCACTGATATATAAGTTGAAGAGAAAGGGTGCCAGAATACATCCCTGCCTAACCCCCTTGTTAACGGGGATAGCGTTAGAGAGATCCCCCTGCGGGGTAAGGCGCACTTTTGCTTCTGTTCCATCGTGCAGTTGGGAGATAAACCAAAGTAATCTTTTGTTCATACCCCAGGCGGAAAGTTTGGCCCACAGCTTAGCTCTAGGGATGCTGTTGAAGGCAGCCTTTGGGTCTATAAAGGCAACGCAGAGACAACCCTTCCTGGGGGTGGAGTATTTTATGGCAAGATGATGAAGGATCAGGGCATGGTCAATTGTAGAATGGTCTGGACGGAACCCCGCCTGCTCATATCCGAGCAGGTCGGCCTCTTCAGCCCAGCACTCCAGTTTGGACAGGAGATAACGGGCATAGAGTTTCCCCAAAATTGAAAGAAGACTGATGTTATGGAAGTTGCTGGGATCGGAATGGTCGCCTTTCTTATGTATTGGGATAATTATGGCATCCTTCCAGAGCTTGGGGATGAGGCCCGTCTGGTTGATCGCATTAAATACCTCGGTGAGAACCGGGGTCCACCAGTCCTTATGGGCTAGAATGGCTTCGGCTGGGATGAGATCCGGGCCGGGAGCTTTTCAAAGTTTGAATTGTTCGATTAGTTTGGCAATCGTGGATGGTTCCACAGGAGGCCATCTGGGAAGGTGGTTAGGAAAAGAGCCTAAGGTCAAAGAAACTGGCATGTCAGTGTCGTAAAAGACTCGGCGTAGAAAGAGTTCCCATGTGGTGGCAGAGATGGAGTGAGTGAGCCTACTAGTTGGCCTCCTGTTTAACAGACTCCAGAAATCTCGAGGGTTGTTGGATTTCGCGGCCTCTAGTAGTGCATTCCACCTTAGCCGGTGCCAGTCTTGCTTGGCTCTTGAAAGGGCTAGCTTGTATGCCTTCTTGGCCTCGAAATAAGGTGGGGGGGGGACGTCGATGAACCTGTTCATTTGTGAGCAGAATATATAAATCTCATATGGTTCCTGGCTTGTTTGGACTGTGAGTTAAACCAAGGGGCTCCCTTCCTCCGGGAAACTCTACCAGGGGTAAGAGTGGGGGGCTGAAAAGAGGCTATAAGACCGCTTAAACACTCAGTGAAGGTGTTCAGTAACACACTGGGTGTAGCCTTGGTGCTGATTAAGGCTGACAAAGTATTGGCTGCTTTTTGATGATAAAAGCGTGCGTGAAAAAGGGCCAGAGACTTTGACCATTTTGGCAACATCGGGGAGCCTCTGGGATTAGAGTCTATTGAGACAGCATGAGCAGAATGGTCTTGAGGTCTATATAGCCGTGCAACCATAATGAGAGGAAGGTGATCACTGAAAATCCTGTCGTCTACTTGGAAGGAGGAAATGTATGGCAAAAAGGCTCTCGAAACAAGGTATAGTCTATTGTGCTGTTGCCATTTTTGGCCAAGTGGGTAAATTCCCCGGGGACATCTGGGGCACATCTGCCATTAAGGGGGAAGAGGTCTAGTTTTACGGTAAGAAGAGCTAGACAAGTCCCCGCTTTGTCAACTTTCCGATCCTTGGAGACTCTCCTTTTCAGGGTATCCAGGGGGTGGTCATCCCCAGTTGGGCCTGTCCACCAACGAGAGGCAACCAGGATTTCCCAAGTCCCCGCAGTGCGGGCGTTTAGATCCCCCGCCAGAAGAACCAGAGAATGAGGGAATCTAAGTGTGATGGTAGCGAGAAAGTCTTCCAGACCGGCCCACAGCTCATCCAAGTCCCGGTGAGAGCCCCCAGGAGGAAGATAGACATTAAACACCAGGAGCGAGAGCTTCCCGATGGATATCAAATTTGCCTGGGCATAAGGGGGAAGGGAGTCCACAGGAGTCATGTTTGCGTGCAAATCCAGGGAGATACCTGTTGCAAGGCCGCCCTTCGAATGATCACCAAGCAGTGAGGGATAGGCTGGCAGGGATATGATTTCAAAACCACATAGCGAAATATCATTAACCTCCCACGTTTCCTGAAATATGAGAATTTGAAAGTTTTTGAGGTAGTTCAAAAAGTCTGGGTTGGCTTTTTTGGACACCCACCCTGCAATGTTCTAACTCATGATGGACCAAGGAAGAGTTGGAGAGTAGATCTTTGACTGTCATTTGGAAGCAACAGGGGGCTGGTGGAAGGACCAGGGGACAGTTAGACCGAAGAAATCTGTTATCTTGCCTTGTTTATCTTGCTTAGTTTTGGGATCATTGTTAGATCTTGGAGAATTCTGGTGGGAAGCCAGATTTCGACTGAGGTTATTGTCCTGGTCTCGGTAGTGGCTTGAATGTCGTACAGATGGAACTGTCGGGGGAGACAACTGTATGGTATTGTTGTCATCAAAAGAAATACAGCCATTATGTGATTTGGTGATAATGATAGACGGCGAAAGAGGGGGAGCCCGAGGAGTCTGAAAGGTCAAACCAGCCAGTTGTGGGGACCGAGAGTGTGGCATTTCGGGAGGCGAGATTCTCGGAGCAGAAGGGGAACAAGTGATCAGGGATAAGGGGACGAGTCCTGATAAGCCTTCAACATCAGAGGTAGAGAGGGGTTGATTTGGAAGCGCAACATTTCTTTTCTTTTTTTTTATTACTAACATTACAAACAACATATACAATACTTCACCCTGTGCTATACATAAGAAAGGAAGATTTGGTTCTTCGGATATATCCTCATGATCGCCAAAATCCATGTTCTCGGGGTACAGATACCGAAGCATCCAATTTTCCCAGCGCATAGTCCACGAATGGTTTCCAAATTTTCCAGAAAATATCTTCTTTATAGTCACCATTTCTAATTTTAATATCACATGTCATTTTATCGTTTAGAGTTAATTTCCACATTTCACAATACCATTCTTCTATTCTAAAATTCACATCTAATTTCCAATATCTGGCTATTATAATTCTACCCATAATAATCATAATTCTAATCAATTCTTTCTCATATTTTGTTGGTTCTATTTCCTTAATTATCAACAGTAATATAGTTTCTGGTCTCAATATTATTGCTTTCCCCATCATTTCAAATACAGTCAGGTCCAGAAATATTGGGACATCGACACAATTCTAACATCTTTGGCTCTATACACCACCACAATGGAGTTGGAATGAAACAAACACAATGTGCGTTAACTGCAGACTGTCAGCTTTAATTTGAGAATATGTACATCCAACTCAGGTGAACGGTGTAGGACTTACAGCAGTTTGCATATGTGGCTCCCACTTGTTAAGGGACCAAAAGTAATGGGACAGAATAATAATCATAAATCAAACTTTCCCTTCTTAATACTTGGTTGCAAATCCTTTGCAGTCAATCACAGCCTGAAGTCTGGAACGCATAGACATCACCAGACGCTGGGTTTCATCCCTGGTGATGCTCTGCCAGGCCTCTACTGCAACTGTCTTCAGTTCCTGCTTTTTCTTGGTGCATTTTCCCTTCAGTTTTGTCTTCAGCAAGTGAAATGCTTGCTCAATGGGATTCAGGTCAGGTGATTGACTTGGCCATTGCATAACATTCCACTTCTGTCCGTTCAAAAACTCTTTGGTTGCTTTTGCAGTATGTTTTGGGTCATTGTCCATCTGCACTGTGAAGTGCCGTCCAATGAGTTCTGCAGCATTTGGCTGAATGTGAGCAGATAATATTGCCCGAAACACTTCAGAATTCATCCTGCTGCTTTTGTCAGCAGTCACATCATCAATAAATACAAGAGAACCGGTTCCTTTGGCAGCCACACATGCCCACGCCATGACACTACCACCACCATGCTTCACTGATGAGGTGGTATGCTTAGGATCATGAGCAATTCCTTTCTTTCTCCATACTCTTCTCTTCCCATCATTCTGGTACAAGTTGATCTTGGTCTCATCTGTCCATAGGATCTTGTTCCAGAACTGTGAAGGCTTTGTTAGATGTTGTTTGGCAAACTCTAATCTGGCCTTCCTGTTTTTGAGGCTCACCAATGGTTTACATCTTGTGGTGGACCCTCTGTATTCACTATGGTGAAGTCTTCTCTTGATTGTTGACTTCGACACACATACACCTACCTCCTGGAGAGTGTTCTTGATCTGGCCAACTGTTGTGAAGGGTGTTTTCTTCACCAGGGAAAGAATTCTTCGGTCATCCACCACAACTGTTTTCCGTGGTCTCCCAGGTCTTTTGGTGTTGCTGAGCTCACCGGTGCATTCCTTCTTTTTGAGAATGTTTCAAACATGTTCTTGCTATCTCTCTGATGGGTTTGTTTTGTTTCTTCAGCCTAATGATGGCTTTCTTCACTGATAGTGCAAGCTCTTTGGATCTCATCTTGAGAGTTGACAGCAACAGATTCCAAATGCAAATAGCACACTTGAAATGAACTCTGGGCCTTTTATCTGCACATTGTAATTGGGGTAATGAGGGAATATCACACACCTGGCCATGGAGCAGCTGAGGAGCCAATTGTCCCATTACTTTTGGTCCCTTAACAAGTGGGAGGCACATATACAAACTGCTGTAAGTCCTACACCGTTCACCTGAGTTGGATGTACATACCCTCAAATTAAAGCTGACAGTCTGCAGTTAACACACATTGTGTTTGTTTCATTCCAACTCCATTGTGGTGGTGTATAGAGCCAAAGATGTTAGAATTGTGTCAATGTCCCAATATTTCTGGACCTGACTGTATCATTTCCTCCAATTGTTGCCAAAACTTTTTAACTTTATCACATTTGTACCACATATGTTCATAAGTCCCTAATTCCATATCACATCTCCAACATTGTTTACTAATTTTGTTATCCATCAATGACAATCTTAATGGAGTCAAATACCATTTCCAAACAACCTTATAATTATGCTCTTTAATCCTTACAGATAAAGTCTTCATAATTCTACTCTTCCAATTCACATTCCAATCTAAATCTGATATTTTAATATTAAGTTCTTTTTCCCAATTCATCTTCATCACCCTTTGTGGTTTTCCATCAAAATTTATAATCTTCTATATCTTACTAACGAGTCCCTTTAGCCCAATTTCATCTTTCATAATTTGGAATACTAAATGTTCAAATTCATTATCGAACAATTATCCCTTACCTTCTTAGTCCATTTTTCTATCTGTATTTTTTCAAACCAGCCTAAACCCAATTTTTCAATGATTTCTTTTTTCCTCCTTTCATTTTCTGAAGTTTTTAACCAATCTATTATAGTTTGTATATTTTCATCTTCCATTACCCTGTCACGACTTATATTAGTTTTAATCGGCCAATTTTCAATTGTCTTCCCTAAGAAAATTATATCTGGAATTAAAATTTTAACAAATTTATTCCAAATTTTACTCAGTCCCTTTAACCAATAGCTATTAATTACACATTTTGATTTTGCTTTATCTAAAAACCATGTTGAGCCAAATCTCTTGATGTCTTTTAATTCTAAATCTCTCCAATGACTATCTTCACCTTTAAATATTTTTACCACAGTCCGAATAGCATAAGCCCAATAATAATTGAGTAGTTTGGGGATTCCCAATCCACCTTCCTTTTGATTTTGATACCACATTTTCTTCACTAATCTAGGTCTTTTCCCACCATTGCAAAATTTATCCAATTTCTTCTGATATCCTTCAATATCTTTCTCTGTCAAATTTAACGGTAACATCTCAAATAAAAAATTAAACTTTGGCAACAACATCATCTTACACATTGCAATTCTACCAAACCAAGACAACTTTATCATTTTATATTTATCTATCTTTTTCTCAATTTCATTCATCACCACATCATAATTTAGTTTTTTCATTTCTTTAACTTTGAGTGAAAGTGTTATGCCCAAATATTTCAATGTTTTTTTAATCCTTATCCCAAGTTGTTCTTGCATATTCTCCCACTCCTTACCATTATTATTCATTAATAGTTCAGATTTTGACCAATTTATTTTCAAACCTGTCATTTCCTCAAATTCTTCCAAATGCTTATGTATCTTTTTCAAATCTTTCTCTATATCTTTCAAAATAATCGAAGTATCATCCGCATACAGATTTATCTTATTTCCCTATACCCTTCCAATTCTTCATCTTTTTCTATCATTTTAGTCAAAATTTCCATAACTAATAAAAATAATGTTGGAGACAGGGGACATCCTTGTCTTGTACCCGCTTCTAATCTTATCTCTTCTGTCAGCCTTCCGTTCACCTTCACTCTTGCACTACTTTTTTGATACAGTTTTGAAATAACATGTATAAACTTATTACCAAAACCTAGTACCTCAACAATTGTTTTAATAGTTTCCCATTGTACAGAGTCAAAAGCTTTAAAAATATCTAATGATACTATACCTATTTTATCAGCATTATATTCAACAACATCTATAATATTTAATACTCTTCTGACAATATCACTCATGTATCTACCCTTCACAAAGCCTACTTGGTTATAACTTATATATCTATCAATAAATCTACTTAATCTATTATTTATAATGGCAGTAAATATCTTTGCATCTTGATTAATTAAGGAGATGGGCCGATAGGACTCAATCCTTTCTAAATCTTTATCTGGTTTAGGGATTATAGATATCACCGTTCTATTCCATGACAACGGAACTTCTCCACCATGTAAAATTCCGTTAAATAGTTTTTTCAATTTTGGTATTATTATTTCCTTAAATTCTTTATAAAACTCAGCAGATAATCCATCTTCACCTGGAGCTTTCCCTAATTTTATTTTTTGTATTACTCCATTAATCTCGTCTTGTGTTATATCTTCTTCCATCAAGTCTTTATATGTTTGGTCAATTTTCACAACATCTTTTTCTAAATAACTTCTCAGTTTTTCCCGATCAATTGTTTTTTTCGAATATAAACTTTGAAAAAAATTCCTGACCACTTTGCATTTTTCTAATTTTTTATAGCATTTTATACCCTTATCATCTATCAAGGCTCCAATTTCTCTCTTCTCTCTTTTATTTTTCGCCATCCTTGCCAATAACTTAGAGTTTTTATTGCTAAATTAAAAAAAAAATCCTATTTAAATATCTCATATTCTTTTTTACCAATTCTATATCTTCTTCTAGCAATTTATTTTTTAGCAAATTTAGTTCCTCCAAAAAAAATTTTTCTTTAGTGAGCAAAAATTGATTCTCCAATTCCTTAATCTGGCTTTTATCTTTTTCAATTTTATTTTTATAATTTTTATATTTTCTGCTTGATAACTTGATACTTTCCCCTCTAAACACTGCTTTCATCGCATCCCAAACAATTTCAAATTTAACCTCTCCATTATCATTCAATCTCCAACATTCTTCCCATTTTTTAAATATCCATTTTTTATCCTCCTCATTTTTATACAGTTTTTCATCATATCTCCAACAACTTCCTTTTTTCTCAAAATTAAAATCTATTTCCATCGTAACTTCTGCATGATCAGAATCCTTAAAAATTCCCACATCTATCTTATCCACATTATTCAACAAATCTTTAGAAACTAAGATATAGTCAATTCTTGAATATGTATTATGTATCTTAGAGTAAAAAGTGTACACTCTTTCAGTTTCTTTCACTTCTCTCCAGGCATCCACCATGCCGTTTTGAAACATCCATTTATTTAAGGTCCCCATTTTATTTGCTCCTCCACAACGAGTGGGGTTAGTACTATCTATTTTATCTCTAATTAAATTAAAATCCCCAGCCACAATTACTTTCCCTACACTTTCAATTTCCAAAATTTTAGTTATTTTTTCAAGAAATTCTTTTTGCTTCTCATTCGGTAGATATAAATTAACCAGTGTCACTTTTTCCTCATTAATATTTCCCACAATTATTACATATCTTCCTTCTTCATCCACGATTACTTGTTCTTTTTCAAAATATACCCTATCTGATATCAATGTTGCAACTCCTCTAGCTTTTGAAGTTCCAAAAGATTTTTCATAAATTTGCATACCCTTTATATACATTTTATTTGAGCCTTCAGATTTCTGATGGGTTTCTTGCAAAAATAATATATCTGGTAGATCTCTTTTAATTTTAAGTTCCAATCATCTTCTTTTGATCTGATTCCCTGTACCCTTCACATTCCATGTCATTATTTTTATTAAACCCATTTAAACTGTAACTTTTTAAATCCTTTCCCCTCCTCTTCCTTTCTGTGTCCAGATCCCAGCACCAATCTCCCACATTCCAAACAACATTCAACATAAAATAAAATAAATAAATAAATAAATAAAAAGGGGCAAAAGACACATCAAACATTAAATAACAAACAATCTTCGTCCCCCACATCCTCAATTGGTTTCCGCCTCTATAAAGAGAGTGGGGGAGAGGGGACGTGCTAATGGTCGGGTCACTTCTTTCGGGTAGTCTACTTAAATTCATCTCTCAGAGAAAAGGGTGGTAACTTTTCCCCGCACTCAGCTTCCTGCAATTCTTTTTCAAGATCCTTCAATTTCTTATCCGCTCCATCTCCCATTATATCATCACAATTTTTCTTTTGTTCAACCATCGCAGGTGAGATTTCCTTCCGCTTTAATCCTTTAGGGTCTTGTCCTCCAGCAGCTCCTTTTTCTTCTGGTGTTGATGTTTTTGCATATGTTCCACCCATCTTGAGCATTTGATCTTTTATCTCTGTTATGTCCTCATGCTTTACAATCAATCCAAGTTCATGTAAGTATAACACTGCATCTGTTTCCAAAGTAATTATTTGCATTCTTCCTTTATAAAAAATTTTAGTTGCTGTGGCGGCCTCCAATTATATTTAATTCCGTTGTCTCTCAGAACCTTTGTAATTGGCTTCAAAAAAAATCTTGCTCTTTCTTCTCTTGATATATCCGGAAAGACTTGAATAATTTTCTCCTCAAATTTCAAAGCTTCACCCATCTCTCTCACTTTCACCATCACTTCCAGTTTGTCACTAAGATTTGCAAATCTGACAAGTACATTTCTATTTAAGCCGTTTTGTCTTTTATACCCAATTCTAAAAACACTTGCCAGATTTGTTGCTGTAAATGTGATTTGTGTATCCAGGTCATTGAGCCATTTTAAAACTCTTTGTTTCAAATTGTCCACTTTTTCTTCTTGAATTCCTCGAATAACCAGATTATATTTCCTTGCTTCTTCTTCCAAAAGACAATTTTTTTTTATCTTGTTCATTTTTAAAAAAGATTTCTCCAATTTGTCGATCTATCTTTGCATCATGTGTATGAATCTGCTCAATTTCATCTTTAATTATTGTCATTTCTACTGTTTGCTTTGCAAAATTTTCATTCATTTCTTGCTTCATTCTTTTAATTTCCAATATCATATTATCCATACTATCTGACAGTCCTGATATCTTTTCACCAATTTTAGTTAAGGCCACAGCAACTTGTTGCATTTCTAAAGATTGTTGGGTCACCATTTTTAATAAGTTTTAATTATCCACTTTTGCCAAGAGGGTCTGTAATGAAGATTAAGGGGCAGCAATCCACAATTGAAGCTGAGACAGCTTGTTATTGCACTCAAAAGGACCAACAATAAAAGTTTATAGTTCTCAATTCAGCTTGCGTAATTTCCCTAATGTTAGAAAAAGTTAACATCCGTTGGAAGGCACTGCCCAGAAATGCGTTTTGCCGCTTCGACTCAGGCACTTTCACAAACAAAAGATCAACTTAAAATTCACATATTCTTCCAAGAAAAAAAAAAAACCCTTTCCACTGGTCCTTTGATGTTCCGTGCCTTTACCCCACAGCAAAAACAAACACAGATCGCGGTAATAATGAGAACAAAGGCAGCTATTTGCTCCAAATACACAATCGCGACTGCCTATCTGGTCACCCCTCACTCCTTCCACTTTCCCACGCTATAAAAAGCTTCAAAATTTGAGTGGTTCAGGGTGACCTACAAATTCCAAAGTCAGTCTGCTGGGCCAATAGCTCTTCCGATACAATTTATAAAATTTTGGTCCTTATCGGTGCATTTCAAACACTTTAATCCACATTTATCTTCTGTAAAATGCCCTGCGAAGTGGAGAAAACATCCTCACACCACCACGGCCATAACCATGCCCCCGGGAGCGCAACATTTCTAGTCCGGAGGTCGTCCTCCCATTGTTGCTGGGTCGCCAGCGAGTTTGTGGGACTGGTAGTTGAAGCCCTCAGAGGGCTACCAGGTTCCGTGTGAAGGTCCTTGCACTCCGGCCCCATCCGATGGCAAGTGTCCACGTTGATCGGCTTCCTCCCAAGAGAGGATAGGTGAGTATTTATAAAGCATCTCTGAGGAAGGACTCCAAAGTGGGTCAGATGGTTGCGAAGACCACATAAAAGCGAGGGGGTCTTAGATGAGCTGAACTTGAGAATCAAACGTTTGTGGTGGGATATGCTAGGAAGCCATTCCATGGAGAGCAGCTCATTGTTCAGGATGTGAGAATTGGATAGAAGCCTTAATGTGTCTAAAATTGTTTTACGGTTGGTCCAGTCGTACTTGTTAAAGTGAGAATGGGCCAGGTTCAGACATAAGTTGGCTGTGAGCAATTGGAGATTCACTAACGGCGTTGGTCATGGAGGAAGATGGCTATCCATTCGGGACGGACCCAGTGCATGTCTGGTGATTCTACAAGAATGTGATGCTGAGACCGACTTACTGAGGGATTCCACTTTGCCCTCCAGCACTCCAACAGAGGATGTCAAAAGGGTAATAGAGTCGGCCAGACGGAGAAAGAACTGTTGCAAAAGCCGGATATCCGAGGGCTGAACTGAGTCAATAGGGGACAGCAATGCAGTGAGACAGGGCAAGACAGAACTAGCATCTGATGGTGTCGGGCAATCCAGCAAAGAAGATGTGTTGCAAAGTGAGGCAGCCAGGGATTCCAATTCTTCCAAAGGAGTGCTGGGCAGAGTCTCCAGAGATGTTAAGTTTTGGAAGAATTCTTCCAAAGAAGTAATTGATAAGTTTTTTTTTTTTTTTTAATTTGATTTATATGCCGCCCTTCTCCGGAGACTCAGGGCGGCTTACAATGCGTTAAGCAATAACCTTCATTCTTTTGTATATTTTATACAAAGTCAGCTTATTGCCCCCACAAACTGGGTCCTCATTTCACCTACCTTAGAAAGGATGGAAGGCTGAGTCAACCTTGAGCCTTGGAGAGATTCGAACCAGCAGAAATTGCAGGCAGCTGTGTTAATAACAGGGTGCATTAAACCACTGTACCATCAAGGCTCCTAAGTTTGGATCTTGGTTCAATTTCATGGTGTCAGTCTTTTTGATCTTAGGCAAGGGGCCCATTATGTTTTCGAGGGAGGTCTCCAGACTAAGGTCCCTCGGGGACAAGGAACGATGACGTTTGTGTGGACTCATATCAGGGCAGCCAGTTGATATCTTGGTGGAGGATGTTGGGTAATAATAAGGCCCAATGCTGGTTAACGTTCTGATAGTAAATTAAAGAAGACCCGGCTTATAGAGTCCCCCGGTTAAAAATAAATTGTATGGGTAAAGCTTCAACGGAGGTCAGCCCATATACAACAAAGCAGTCAGAGCAGTCAAGGCAGCTCGTAGGGAACATTTGCCGAGTTATTAGCAAGCAGTATGAGTAATGAAGGCAGGACGCTGGGCCAGGCAATTAGGCCTAACAAACAAAAATATCAGAGGAATTGCAAAACCGGGCTCGTTGGCAGAGTAAAATGGGAGTTGCTGGGAGAGAGTTGGAAAATTAACTGGTATGCAATTTTGCATTAAAACTCCCCTGCAAAAATCGGGGGGTAAAGGCTAAAAGCACAGTTAAAACCGCAATAAAAGACGAAGTAAAAACTTAAAAGCCGAGCAGGAGAAGCATATATCCTACCAGTCCTCCATCTTGGCTCCGCCTCCTTCTACCCTTGAAAAGTGTTCGGAGATTACAGTTGGTCCAGAATGCAGCCACGCGAGCTGTCGTGGGTGCACCTAGGTACACCCACATTACACCAATTCTCCGTGAGCTGCACTGGCTCCCTATTGGGCTCCAGTCACAATTCAAGGTGTTGGTTATTACCTTTAAAGCCTTACATGGCTCAGGGCCAGGTTATCTTCGAGACCGCCAGCGACCAGTAAGATCCCACAGAGTTGGTCTCCTCTGGGTCCTGTCAGCTAAACAATGCTGGCTGGCGGACCTGCGGGGGAGGGCCTTCTCTGTGGCTGCCCCAGCTCTCTGGAACCAGTTACCTCCTGAGGTCCGGACCATCCCCACCCTATTGGCCTTCCGAAAAGCAGTGAAGACCTGGCTTTTCCGGCAGGCCTGGGGCCGTTGATCTCACTCTTGCGATCCGGTGAGATCCGGCCATGAACGGTATGAATGAGTTTTAATGTTTTAATGTTTTTAATTTTTAAATGTTTTTTATTAGGATTTTAAATGTAGTGTGAGCCGCCCTGAGTCTTCGGAGAGGGGCGGCATATAAATTGAATTAAATTGAAATTGAAATGTATTTATTTATTTATTAAATTTTTATACCGCCCTTCTCCCGAAGGACTGAGGGTGGTGTACAGTCATATTAAAACAAACATATACCCATAAAATTTAAAAACAATTTAAAATATATAAAATTTTGGCCCTTATGTTAAAAACTACAAACCGCCAATTAAAATTCATTTTCTAAGCCAGCCCGGCCTGTTGGAACAAAAGAGTCTTAAGGGCACGGCAAAAGGTACATAGGTTTAGGTTTAGGTTTAGGTTTATTTGATTTGTATACCGCCCTACTCCCGAAGGACTCAGGGCGGTGAACAGCCAGACAATAAAATACATAAATACAAAAAAATTAAAAAACCAGTTAAAATCAAATTAAATCATTTTGGCCCAGACAAATTAAAACACCCCAATAATTTAAAAACAGATTAAAATTTACATATTAAAATTTACATATTAAAAGAGGGAGGAGATTAGGCCAAGCCTGCTTGATGGAATAAAAAAGTCTTCACAGCGCAGCGGAAGGTGCGCAGATCCGGGATCCTCCGTATCTCTGGGGGGGAGCTCATTCCAGATGGTTGGTGCCCCCACAGAGAAGGCTCTCCCCCTAGGGGTCGCCAGCCGACATTGTTTGGCTGACGGCACCCGGAGGAGTCCCTCTCTATGAGAGCGTACTGGCCGGTGGGAGGCTATTGGTGGTAGTAGGCGGTCCCGTAGATAACCAGGTCCTAAGCCATGGAGCGCTTTAAAGGTGGTAACCAAAACCTTGAAGCGCACCCGGAAGACCACCAGGAGCCAGTGCAGCTCACGCAGGAGAGGTGTCACATGGGAGCGCCATGACGCTCCCATTACCACCCGCGCGGCCGCACTCTGCGCCAGTTGGAGCCTCCGGGTGCTCCTCAAGGGGAGCCCCATGTAGAGAGCATAACAATAGTCCAGGCGGGAGGTGACGAGGGCATGAGTGACTGTGCGTAACGAGTCCCAATCCAGAAAGGTCGGGGATCATACAAATCTCTGGGGACAGTTCATTCCAGAGGGCAGCTCTATCCTCTCCATCTAGTGAACACTCAAAATGTTCTAGTGAACACTCAAAATGTTCCTCAAAGTTTTTTCATCTTTGTAGTCCTGTCTTCTGTCATAGAGGGATGTACTCTTTTTCTAGGATTTGAGCTGAATTTCAGCTGACTTTCTTGGAAAATGCCAGACTTGTTATTGTAAACTAATTCAAATCACTCTTTGTAATGATCAGCATACACTTTGAGTAAAGCATGAAACAGAAGGCAGGATACATTTCATTTCATTTCAGTAAATTTCCCCTATTATTAATATCTGATAACAGGTTGCTCAAGAAATAGATTTATGGGTAGAGAGTGAATGGTTATGACCCAATATGAAACCCTTTTTCCAAAATACATGTCAATGTACAGGATTAACAAACTCAATAAATTTGACTTTTCAAAGGACCCTAACAAGTTGAAAACTGACATCATATGATATTGTATTCAATAATATTCATAAAATGATAATGAGCTTTTCATTAAATTTATGTACTGTTTTATGAATTGAAAGTAGAAAAGCCATAAATATGTCTCTGCAGACATTGGAGATCTCCCTCCCTCACCCCCTCCATCTCTCCATACCTACTTACATACCTATAGGATTATCTATCATCTCCATCTAGGACAGGGGTGTCAAACTCAAGGCCTGTGGGCCAGATCTGGCACACAGGGTGCTTAGATTTGGCCAACAGGGCTGCCCTGGAAACAGCAAACAACTGGCCCGTGCTGCTTCTTCCAGCAAAAATGGAGCCCAGGAGGCCTATGCATGCTTTCGGCCTGGATGTCCCCCTGCAGCCCTCTGCCAGAAAAAACGGTGCTCCTGACATGAGTGATGTCGAGCTGAACACGTCCACCAGCCCACCCAAGGTCAAACACAACCTTAGTATGGCCCGTATTGAAATTCAGTTTGACACTCCTGATCTAGAGGGAATATTCACATTTTTTCCCTCAGATATTTTCATTTTTGAAATTGCTCCCTCTATCAGAGACAAGTGTACATTTTTTTCTAGGATTAGCCCTGGATTTCACCTTTGCTTTTATTGAAAAATGCCTTCTAATTCCATACTGATTGAAATCACTCTTTATTATGGTCTTTGTTCAGTACAACTTTGAATAAAGGATGAGACAGAGAAAAAATACCTTTATTTCCATTTCACCGAATTTCCCGTATTATTGAAATCTGGTAATAGGTTGCAATGAAAATAGATTTATGGATAGAATGAATGGTTATGACCCAGCATATCACTCTGTTAAAAAACTAATTCCCACAACAGCATCAAACTATTTACTAAGATTGTATTACTGTTATTCTTCTCATCCTTCCTATTATGTATCTCCTCCCACTTATGACTATAACCATGTTGCTTGTATCTTTACAATTTATATTGTTTTATTTGTTTCCTAGTATGATTTGATTGCTTCTTAGTAACCTTTGACTATCACTAAGTGCTGTATCTTATGATTCTTGATGAATGTATTTATTTATTATTTTATTTTATTTTTAGGTACACTGAGATCATATGCGCCAAAGACAAATTCCTGTCTGTCCAATCACGCTCAGCCAATAAAAAATTCTATTCTATTCTATTCTATTTTGTTCTGTTCTGTTCTGTTCTGTTCTGTTCTTTCTCTTCCCTTCCCTTCCCTTCCCTTCCCTTCCCTTCCCTTCCCTTCCCTTCCCTTCCATTCCCTTCCATTCCATTCCATTCCATTCCATTCCATTCCTCTGATTTCAAGTCCAACTCAGGGAATGGGGGAAATGTTGACAACCAAAGAATACAAATGCATACTTGTAAGAGAAAGCATGAGAGGACAATAGAAAAGGCCAATCTTTTCCCCACCCATCTCCTTATATGAGATCCTGGTTTCGTGGCCATGAAAGCCACAACTACAGTGATGGTTTTGGCCAGTACACTAGAAATGGCCACAGAGAAAGTGACACCAAACATTGATTGTCGGAGAAGGCAGGTTATTTTGCCAGGTTGGCTAAGGAAGAATAAAGAGGAGAGAAAACAGAGCTGAAGAGAGACAAGCAGGGTGTAGGTGAGGAACCTGTTGTTGGCTTTGACAATAGGAGTATCCCTATACTTAATAAAAATTCCAAGTACCCAAATGTCAGGGAGAAGAAACCAAGAGCTGCTGAAGCTAAACCAATTCCTAAGGTTTCTTCAAAATTTAGAAAGACCAGCAGTTTCAGGATACATCCTCTCTTTTCTTTATTTGGATAATGATCTTCTGAACATTCAAAACAGTCATCCATTTCTGGAAGCAAAATCAAGGAATTTGTCATCTAGGCTTTCCAATTATTAGAAATTACTTCATTAATTGTTTGCATCCTAAACTAGTACATTAAACTCTAATGAAAAATGGTAGAATGCATAACCTACCATTCTGATCTGAAATCTTCCCTTGTGGGCATGGAACACAGTCATAGCAGCAGAACTGATTTCCCTCAATCCCCTTCTTCCAGAATCCAGGTAAACAAGGATCATTGCATCAAGAAAGTGGAGGAACCTGGTGATAAGCATAAAAGGTTTTGAAGTTGAAGATAGATAAAACAGTTTGTTCAATTTTTCAACTTCATCAACTTAAAAAGATGTGGAAATTGCAATGATGTAGGAAAGGTCCTGTTTGAAGGACGGGGCATGTACATAATTGCACATAGTGGCAATCTCATGAAAAATTTCCCACTCTAGTGATTTCTGATTCAAATCCAAACCAAAAATGCAATCATGCCTTTTACATTGTAATATCATATTGTCCATTTGAGGAATGCCTGATCATCAACAAGATTTGAAAAGAATATGCCATTATTTATTTAAAGGAGACCCAAAAATCAGATTTCTAAACAGACTACGTTTAATATGGGATCATAATGGATTAATCTTAGCTGCTTCAATAATTTGATACCTGATTAAAATCTGGGTCCCAGACAATCACATCTTTATCAATGAATAATTCTTTTCCTTTTGGAGCCTGGAGATCCATCTTTCCAATTCTAACTCTCTGAAAGGATCTGTTTGGAAAAGTGATCAAGTTGGTGATGTCGAATCCACCTGTTGCTTCCCCTTTCTCGTTCAGGAACACTCTCTCTCCAGCTGAATTGTTAAAAGCAATGCCTTGAAGAAATGAATGGAGCTATTTGAAAAAGAATGAAAGAGAAAGGGAGTTGAATACAATGTAGTAGAGAGGAGTACACCATATTCAAGTTTCATTGATTCGTTCATCCCAGGCCTAAAACAATTATTATAACAATTATACATAGCCACTCTATTATTAATTTGATATTATGTTAAGGAAAAATAAGAATGAACTAAAGCGGAATGAAAATTGGCTATTGCAATTACTCAAATTTCTTCAATTATGATTCAGGTTCATTTCTTAAGCAATAATGAAACAAGACCATAGCTAATCTTCCCTCAATGGAATAAAGATATTTTCAAAATATGACAAATTTCCTTTAGCCAGATTTCAAAATTTGAGACTCATTATTCAATAAAGATGTGAGATAGAGATTATGGCAAACATAAGGTTGTTCCAGAGCATAGGTTCCATTTCTGAAAAGAACCGTCTTTTAATTCATTCCCCTTGAATTCTGAAAAGGACAGAAAGCTCAGATTCTCAATCTGAAAAATTCATGAGCCAAGAGGAAGTATTTGAAGAATTGATTATTTTTTTGGAGGAAACAATGAAAAAAAAACCCCTAAATTATCATTTTAAATATCTCGTATACTACAAGCTATAATGATTTCCTGCATAATTCCTATTGATACCTAAAGCATGATAAAAGGTAGAGACAGGAAGTAGAGGGTCAGTCATATTGGATTTATAGTAATTCTCACCAACAAAGAGAAAAGAAAGAAGGTGTTGAAGTTACAGGAATGTAACAGAAATTTACACTCAACAGAACGCAAAAGAATTGGTTAATGGAGATGTAACAGAAAGCTTTAGTATACAAAAAGGAACAAAGCAAGGTTGTCCCCTCTCCCCATTATTATTCATTTTAACATTAGAGGTATTGACAAGGAACATAAGAGAAGATAGAGAGATAAAAGGAATGGAAATTAGAAACTCCAAGCTTTCACTGATGACTTAGTGTTTATATTAGAAGAACCCATAGAAACTGGCCCTAAATTGATAAAGAAAATTAAGGAATATGGAGAGGTGACAGGGATGAAAATAAATAAAGAGAAAACCAAGATATTAGTTAAAAATTTCACCAACAAACCGAAAAAGGAATTGACAGAGAAAATTGACCTACAGATAGAAAACAAAGTTAAATACCTTGGTATTTTCTTAACAGCTAGGTGTGAGGCAATCAAAGAAGACAACTATACAAATCTGATACAATGAATTAAAACAGGATGAAAAGGTGAAGGAATGTACAGTTATCGATGATAGGGAGAATTGCAGTGATGAAAATGAACGTACTACCAAAACTACTCTTTCTATTTCAAACCATAACAGTAAAATTAGAAAAGAATTTTTTTGATGAATTAAATAAAATGTTTCTGCAATTGAAAGTATTACAGGATTCTAAGAATAATGGTGGTTTTGGGTTCCCAGACTGGGAATTATATTACCAGACTGCAGCTCTCACCTGGCTAAAAGATTGGGTAAACTTGAATAACAGAAGACTATTATTACTAGAAGGGCACGACTTACAATTAGGCTGGCATGCTTTTCTCTGGTATGGCAGAAATATGGTGCACGATATTTCCAGAGGCATTATGTGAGGAATGTGTTACTTAACATTTAGGAAAAAATTAAACTACAACGCTATTGGGAAGTACCAGTCTGGCTCTTTCCAATGGAGGCAATAATAAATCCAAATCTTATAAATTGGGGAAAAATTGTATGTTACAAGGACATTTTAGATGAAAGGGGGGATCTTAAATCCAGACAAGAATTGCAGAAACAGGGGATGGACTTATCTTGGTGGCTGTATTTGCAGATCAAAGCAAGGCACGAAAAAGATGTTAAATTATGGGGTGTAAACAAAGAACAAACAGCATTGGACAACATTTTAATGGGGACGGATGAAAAATTGATTAAAAATATATATAATTATTTACTGAACTATAAAATGGAAGAAGAGATAGTTAAAGAAACAATTATTGCCCGGGCAAAGAATTTCAAATACAACATAGAATTAGAAAAATGGTTAAAAATTTGGGAGAGAAACAACAAACTGAAGATGGCTGTGGCATATAAAGAAAACCTTTACAAAATGTTTTACAGGTGGCAGTTGTCGCCAGCAAGATTAGCCAACATGTATAAGAACTCCTCTGCCAATTGTTGGAAATGCAACCAGACTCCAAGATCATACTATCACATGTGGTGGACATGTGCGCCCACCCTCTGGAATCAATTCCCCTTGGAGCTCTGATTAGCGCCTGACTTTCGCACCTTCCGCCGTGAATTAAAAACTTGGCTTTTCAAATCCCTCGACCTGGACTGATGATGGGGTTTTAAGGGTTAATTTTAAATTTTTAGATTTTAGTCTTTATTTTATATTGTGGCTTGTGTTTTATTGTTGTGAGCCGCCCTGAGTCCATTGTGAGATAGGGCGGCATATAAACCGAATAAAATAAATAAATAAATAAATGTAAGAAAGCAAGGAGTTACTGGGAGAAAATTCATAAATGGCTAGAAATGATAACTGAGCAACATATTGAGTTCAAACCAGAAATGTGCCTCTTAGGTACTGTATATTGTTGGAAAGTTATGACGAAGCAACCATCTACTTAGTGTTACATTTATTTATGGCAACTAGAATTACATATGCTAAATATTGGAAAAATGTGAACACCCCACTGTTATGGAATGAAGGGACGAAACAACATTCCTGGTCAGACAGAGACAGAATTTTATTTGCAAAGGTTCAGTGCATTTTGATTCTCGCAAAACTGAACAAAGGATGTTCTGATTCCATGGTTTTTATACATTTCTAAGACAAAGGATTCAGTGAGATCATACATTTTCCATATATGGTCACGTAAATTTGTTAATTACATTATACTTTACCATCCGTTTTCCCATATATGGTTAATCATTGCTTTCTAGTTTACAACTTTTCCTTAAGTGCTCTCAGTTGCTAATGGGAGAGTTACTACTGTCCTTGGGTAAATTTATTGGATTAAGTAACTCTTTGTAACATATAGGTCTTTGTATCATTCACAGTGAGGTCACTCAGATGTTTTTCCATATGGCAGTCCTTTCCGTGACATCTAGGTCTCAGAAGATATATTACCACTTAAAGGGGTTTAACTGTTTGTTAATGTAATTTCCAACAAGCACTTTCCTCTCTTATAATAATGTGAATAGAGAGGGTCTCTCAGAGTTCATGTATCCAAGCACGTCTTCCCCTTATAATAATGTGAATAGAGAGGGTCCCCCAGAGCCCATATATCTGACTCTGTATGATTCCTATTTTATTCACATTATTTCTTTTAACTACATTATTCTTTATTTGCTATTTACCTCATCACCAGATGAGGACATAATTAGGAAAATTTGAGATTGTGCAGAAATAGACAGATTAACTTTAAAAATTAAAGATAAAGAAGACTCAAAATATTACAGGACATGGAATAAATTTTACGAATGGATAGAGACAAGAGAGGGAAGTTTATGTATGTCAGTACAACAAAGATGTATAAAACTATGGATATAATATGGAAAAATTTGTAAATAAACTAATGTAAGTAGAAACAGTGGAACTTTTCTTTATTTCCCTTTTTTGTTTCTTTTTTGTTTTGGTTTTTTTGGTTGTATTCTTGCAATTACTGTTAACAAAGTATAGTTAAAGTTATTAGTATGTATGTTATTTATCACTGATCTCTCTCTGATTGTGCTTTATTTGCATTGTTATCCTGACATGGCACTGTCTTTTCAATAAAAAAAAAAAAAAAGAATTCTCAAGGGGAAAACAACCTAAGAAGCCTCGGAAAATTTGAAAAGGGACATTATAAAAGCCCAGTCTAACACAATTCCAATGAAGAAGAAAAATAAGACATCTCCAAAAAACATCAGCATGGTTAATAAAAGATCTCTCTGATAAACTGAAAGACAAAAAGGATAAGTAAAAAAAGTGGAAAGAGGGGCAAATAACTAAGGCAGAATATCAGCAAATAGCATGCACCTGCAAAAATGAAGTCAGGAAAGCTAAGGCTCAAAATAAACTAAGGCTTGTGACTAAAGTAAAAAAATAATTTTAAAAAAGCATCTTTCAACATGTAAAAATGAAGCAAAAGATCAAGAAAACAATTGGTTCATTAATTGGAGAAAACTTATTTTCTTGCATTTGTCTTTACATAAAACAGTCCAACCTATCTACACCCACCCCCCTCAAAATAAGTCAAAATAAGCAAGAAAATCTTAGGAGAACACCTATCTGCTCTAGACAAGTTCAAATTACAAAAACCAGAAGGATTACACCCCAAGGTTCAGAAGGAAGTGGAAGATATGATTTCAGAAACACGTATATCAAAGAATGGTTGTAGGAATATCTAGTTCAATGAAAAGAAGGACTAGAGGTGCCATGATAACAGTATTCCAATATCAAAGGAGCTGCCAGAAAGAAGAGAGGGTCAACATGTTCTCCAAAGAACCTGAAGGCAGGATGAGAAGAAATTGATGGAAATTAATCAAGAAGAGAACCAACCTAGAACTAAGCAGAAATTTCCTAACAGAACAATTACTGAGTGGTTTACCTCCAGATGTTGTGGGTGCTCCAACTCTCAGAGGTTTTTAAAAAGAGATTGGACAACCATTTGTCAGAAAGTGTATTGGGTTTCCTTCTTGGGGAGTGAGCAGCACAGTGGTGGGTTCCTCCCGGTTCAGCCCGGTTCCACCGAGCTGGTAGCAGTGACGATATGACGAGACTGAACCGGTTCTGCCCCTCTGCCACCCCACCCCCTCCTGCATTATTCTTACCTTTTATTTGGCCCCACCACCAATCTATTGCTGCCTCCTGAGTCCCAGCTGATGGGCTATAAGGAAAAACTGTTTAAACTCTTGCCGCGGGGCTTCAAAGGGCCGCCCTACAGCTGATCAGTGGTAAAAGGCAGTTTGGTGGTAGACCGGTGCCTGTAAAAATAAATGGGTAGACCAGTGCCTGCAAAAATACATGAGTAGACCAGTGCCTGCAAAAATAAATGGGTAGACCAGTGCCTGCAAAAATAAATGGGTAGACCGGTACAGCTCTGCAAGCAGTTGAAAGCCTGGTAGACCAGTACCTCTGCTAAATCCTAAAGAATTGTCACATGACCATCAAGCCACACCCACAAAATAAGCCATGCCCACAGAACCGGTAGTAAAAAAATTAGAACCCACCCCTTCAGCAGCAAGGTCCTTTCCAAATCTGTTATTCTCTTGTAATTTATATAGTAGCTTCTCAATGATCAGAATAATGGAAAATAGGAAAACAGAAACTCGTTTTTCTGAATCTGTTATATACAGAAGAAGAATAACAGAGTTGGAAGGGACCTTGGAAATCTTCTGGTCCAATACATTGCTCAAGGAGGAGACTTAATACCATTTTAGACAAATTACTATCCAATCACTTTGTAAATCACTCTGCTAAACAAATAGTTTACTCAACACTGTCAAACTATTTACTAAGTCTGCACTACTATTAATCTTCTCATCTTCTTATCGTTCCCATCACCCATCTCCTCCAACTTATGACTGTATGACTATAGCCTTGTTGCTGGTATCCTTACGATTTGTATTGATATTGTTTCCTGATTGCTTATTTGTAACCTATGACTATCATTAAGTGTTGTACCTTATGATTCTTGTTGAACTTATCTTTTATTTTATGTACACTGAGAGCATATGCACCAAGACAAATTCCTTGTGTGTCCAATCACACTTGGCCAATAAAAATTCTATTCTATTCTATTCTATTCTATTCTATTCTATTCTATTCTATTCTATTCTATTCTATTCTATTCTAAAAATCTCCAGTGTTGTAGCATTCTCTTGAGGCAACATTTCCACTAATTAATTATTCTCACTATCAGGAAATATTTCCTTATTTATAGGTTGTTTCCCATACTTAAAATGTAGAAAACATTAAGACTTTCCACAGTGGGTTCAAAAGATAATTCTACATCACACTGTTCATTGAAATAAAAGAAGTGTCCAGTGCAGAGAGAATACCTGACAAGTCTGGAGATCTAGATTACCAGTTTGTTTACCCATTATAGCTTTTTTTCTATTGAAACCATTTCTCCAGCACTGTTGTTAAATGAAACAGCTTTCAGATACCAATGGAACTAAATGGAAATCATTAAAAGAAATTTATAACAATTGGAAGCAATGAACAAGTATGAATGAAGGATCTTTTATAAATTAGCTGTTATCCTTTTAAGGCAGACCAATCAGCAAATATAATATGAGGAATATTTATTGTTATGGGGTATGGCAACAGAAACTTGAATACCTGCAGGAATTTGCTTCTAAGACAGAATTAGTCTCTATCTTCTTTCCCGGGACTAAATTGGCATTTAGTTTCTCTTAACAGTACTTCTAACGACTTTTGCATCCTTTCAAAAAAGCATTTAGGTATTTAGAATTCCTTTAGTATTCCCATGCATGTTGGAAGCAATATTATCATCTATGTCAGTTTGAACAATAATGTTCACCCTTAATGCCACCCTGGTTACTTGCTGTTGCTCACAAGCTCTGGTGTACCAAAATATTGTGAGCATTTGATCTATGAGGAGCCAACAAAAAAAAATACAATGGTCTTACTTAGAAGAAGCATTGGCATCATAAGATTCAGAGGTTCCTAATGGAATATTTTGATAGAACTATCACAAACCACTGTGGGATACAAGGACACATTCCTTATATCCTATTAAACAGTGCCATTCATTTGGAAACTGATTTACCCCACACTCCTTCCAAAACTTCCTTGAATTAACATATGGCATTGCCTCCTTCTCACTCTGCATTGTTGCACCCCATGTTTAGTGTTATCTGGAATTATTATTTGAAGTTCTGACATATCACTTTTGAGGTAGTTCAGCTTCAGAATATTCTCATTAGCTATACAACTCCAAAATACTAGCTGAACATTTATATGACTGGCCCTTATATAAATATATAATATATTTTCATTCATGTTGTTTTTACCTGCCACGACTGTTGATTGAGTTCCCAACCATTTCCTCTTTTTCTGCTCTTAGATGAAAGCATGGCTTGTAGAGCATGGGCCACTGCATAGACAGCATTGTAAATGCTATAACTATGCCCAGTAATACTAAATTCAATCACAGATTCAGGAAGGGTCTCCAGTGACTCCTCACCAGTGCATTGATTGTCACTGTCCTCATCTAACCCAGCATTTGGGAAAGAACATTCAAATGCATTTTCCCAAAACACTCTTGTCAAACTGTCCTCTTCTTTTGAAGAAGGCTTTCTTGTCTGAATAAATTTCTTAAACCCTAACATTTCCTTTGAGGAAACTGCCATCGATAGTGCACCATGGATGAAATCCAGTCCCCTGTATCTTTGAAAGCGGACTGATGTGAATTCCATCTGTGCTGGCATGACCCAAACGTTATCTTTTCTCTTCATTGGCATTTCTTCATATTCTGAACCAATTCTGGCACAATTCTAAAAAAAAAAAACATGTTGTCACTTTCACCATATGTGATTACAACATTGGCAGTACTTCTCATAATAGTCTTATACAGCAAGACACAAGCATTAAGTTGAATTTCGATATCATTGGTAGCAGATTCCTTTGGCATTTCTTGCATAAAATCAAAACAGATGCCTTTCTTAGAAAATATATCAAGCCTATTCTGTATCAACCTCTTCCCCTTTAGAGCGTTTAGGACAATGAGCCCAATCCATTTCCACTGGAAATAAAGCAACAATTGGACCAGCCCCATAATTTGGAGGTCTTCATTTGGAAATAATTGACGGAAGAAAGCAGCTTGTATGTTTTCATCAATCTCTGTAGTTGAACCATATATGAGCTAAGAAAAAAGAAGAAATTAGAGTATATACTTCCAAATCACTTATGTCTATTTTAAGGATCTTATTTAAATATTAATATTCTCCAGGCATGGACAGAGTTGACTACCATTTGCATATTCCAATATAATTTCTATGATAATTGTTTAGTTCTAGCATTTTGAATCATTCCTCTCTGTTCCACCCTGGATGAAATAGATTTTGATGTTTAGCTTGATTGTGATTTTAACTATATGAGGCGATGTTATCTCTTTGGTTTGAATGTTTCTGACATTAATAGATTCATAAATATAAAATTTGGAATAGAAATTAAACTAAATCGAGCAAGAAATACTGTATTTAGATATGACTCCTTTCTTTATGGATGGCTCTTACCTGTGGGATCTTATATAAACTCAGAATGTTTCACATGAACTGACCAATGTAAGCATTATGTCCTGCAATCACAGTGATTACATTGTCCTTGAGGTCACATTTGTAGTTTGGGATGAACCTTTCCTTTGTAGAGAGAAGCTCCATGGAAGCCAGATAGATCCATCTTCCCATGAAATAGCTATTAGAGATATGGATACCGAGGGTTATGTTTGGCAAGATCCTGGAATTCTCATTGATTTCTTTGATTGCAAATTCCAAAGCCAAGATGTGCTGGTAGTTTTGCATATAATATCTGAAATGAATTTTACAACATCTGTTGCCAAATCTGGAATTTATTTTTTTTTTAATTTGATTTATATGCCGCCCTTCTCCGGAGACTCAGGGCGGCTTACAATGTGCTCAGCAATAGCCTTCATCCTTTTGTATATTTATACAAAGTCAGCTTATTGCCCCCACAACTGGGTCCTCAATTTACCTACCTTAGAAAGGATGGAAGGCTGAGTCAACCTTGAGCCTTGGCAAGATTCAAATCTGCAGTAATTGCAGGCAGCTGGTCTTAATAACCAGCTTAATAACAGGGTGCCTTAGACCACTGTACTACCAAGGCTCTTGGCTTGGTAGTACAGTGGTACTGTACTGTACTGAATTGGCTGCATTCTAATTGTATCACACAAGTTTAGATTGTGCAGGCCAGAAGCACTGATACAGGTGGATGCACTAGCATCAAACAAACCATTTGTTTAAAATATTCAGGAAAGAAGTCAAAGCAATATAACAATCCATATGCATTCAGGCAGCCCAATTGCAAAATGCAGTAAACATCAATAATTAGTGGGGGTTATTCTTAATTTGGAGGACTATATTTAATTTTACTTCGTACCCTAATTTTCTACTTTACTTATTCAATACACTGGAAATTTCTCAGGAATATTTGATATAATATCTGCATGTAGGACTAACTGCAATCATGCACACCTTAACGTATCGCTGGTATGAAGCAATGAACTAATGTGTAGTTCATTGAGTTATAGCCATATGAAAAAAGTGTATTAAAATGAAACTGATACCTGCTAGAATGGTACCAAAACCATAGAAATAAAAACACATTGGAAAATAACTTGTGTAAGAGATGGAAATTGAAGCAATATTACTGAGTAATAATATTAGAATTAATTTTAGTATTAATAAATATAAGAATTAATAAATAATTAATTAATTTTAATTATTAATATTAATAAACATAATAGTGCAGGATAGGCAATTTAACATTCATCCTCCATCCTAATTCAATCACGTCACAGGTTTTTACTATTTTCTGTATTTGCATTACTGAAAAAAAGGAATTCCATACATTACATCACCAAACAGTTCATCTGATGGACTTCTGAATGTTACTTGATCAGAAATCATGTAAATTTGAGATGAAATGCCTGCAACGACCAAATCTTTTGAATGATATTGCTTGTGCTTAATAAAAGGCTGATTTCCTACAGAACATTTAGCAAGGGTTGTATCAGCTTCTACATATAAGGGCAATAATGCTACAGATGAAAGAATAATATCATTTTGTACAGCAATTTATCTGTCAGCCATCTGTTCACTCCATGAGAATTAGGCATTTGAAATAAGACAGCCTGAGATACAGTGTTCCATGAGGCTGCTTTAAAGTAGAGGTTTACTTTTTAAAAAATCAGAATGACAGGACTTTGTCCTCTAGCTGTAGCTTTGGAGAAAAAAGAATGTTACATTTTTATTGCTGTGGAAATACATTACTTCTAGTATTTTCTTTAACTCCTTAGAGATTGAAAATAAGAATGCATAATTGATAATGATTGTACAGGTCTAGACATGCTCAGGTGCACAAACCAACTTGTGATACACAGGGTATTGTAACCTGCAATAAAGGACAAAATAATAGTGATAGGGGACAGAAAGAACTCAATGAGTTATGTAAAAAGTTTTGTTCTCCAGGATCTGCAGTTGGCTTCCAACTGAGAAAATAGCTGAATTCAAATCGAAATTTCAGCCATCAATTAAACAACAAAGTAAATCAAATCAAATTGCATTAATTGAAATTTGGATCTCACTGTTAAGAAGCATCTTTCTCTTCAAATATTCTAAAAATAATACAATTAATCAAAATACTGGTACTGTCTGAATTTTGTTTGATATGCCTGTTGGTCACCAATGTACTTATTTGTGTCACACTTATAATATTAGCATTAGCACTGCATACATAATTCTTCAATGCAGATTTTCCCTTTTGGGGAAATCAGTAACAGAAGTAGAATAATTTCTACTTCTTGGCACATTTGGGGCATTTCCTGCTCTTCTATATGGGTCCTTGATTGAAGCTCAATTTTAGAGACAGAGAGGGAGAGGGAGAGGGAGGGAGAGGAGAGGAAGAGACAGAGAAACCCATGCACTTTATGTGTATATACATACACATAAATATAAATGTACTATACATACATAGATCTTTTCCAGACTTTACTGTTTCAGTAAAAGAGAAAATTTCTTGCTAAGGGTTGAACTGTCTGGACCTTAGTGCTCTCTGAGTTTGATTGTTTTCTTGCAGATTTTTCATTGGGTTAATAGATAACGTCATCTGTACTACAAAGGAGTGGGGTTTGCTCTCATTGTATATAGTGGCTTGCCCTGTCAGAGTGATCTTCATGGTTCCTTGATGAGGCTTTTGTTTACTGTTAGCTTGTTTGACTGTGTTACTAGTTTCTTACTTGGACATGTTTGCTTGATTGTTGGTCTAGCATTAATCTTTATGTTGATTGCACAGGGACAGGGGGACAAGAAGGAACGCCTTGGGCGGCCGAGAGGAATGGGCAGGTTCCTCGGGGCTGAAGGCCTTTCCTTCACGTCAGCGGCAGCGGAACGGCAGCCATGGCAGCTGCCCTGAAACCACGGCAACCGGGAACAAGGATTGTGCTGGAGGAAGAAGATGAAGAAAGAGCAAAAATCAAGAAGCCGGGTGAGTGATACCAACCCAGGCAATATAACGTACCTATTTGGAATTATTGGAAAATAAGACCCCAAAATTAAAAGCGGCTGTTGGACTGTGGGGCTTAAAGATTGAAACGAAAAAAAAAATGGGTAAAAGACCCAAATTGAATTTTGTTGCAGTAAACCTAAACTGGATGATTTGGTATTAATAAATTTCTGAAATTTGACTGTGCCTTTAACTGGAGTGGAGAGGAGAAATGGATATTCCTGAGAATTAATGCCTCTAAAAGAAAATGAAGCTAATGAAAATAGACAAATGGATGGCTACAAAATAGCCATGGAGTCTGCAGTGATTAAGCAGGGAAGTGGATTGAAGAGATTTCCCTTTCTGGGTGGAAAAGAAACATGTTAATTGGCTTTTTACCTTGGATTACTTGAAATTAATATTGGATATAAGGATTTTGGAGATTCCTACTCTGTCCCCGATGATTTTAAGAAAGAAGAAAGAAAGATTTTAACAATGGAGACTGACAAAACTAGGTGTGGCGTAGTTAACAAAGACAGGAAGCTGATGCACTACGCTTGGAACAGACATTTTAAAAGTTTTAAAGGGACATACAGAAATTCTTGGATAAATTTAAATGTGACTAACTGAAATGTAAAGTTTAAAAGCCTATGTATATATGATTTTTGGATAAAAACAGGAAGGGTTGTGAAATAATAAAAATAGAAAATAAGAGGTGGCTATTAAAATAGTGGATGATATCAAGGGGATAAAAATAATAAAGAAGAATATATATTGAGGCACGAAAAATTTTAAGAAAATGTACTGTTTGATGTAATACGTTTTAATTTTAATTTGCAAACAAATGTTAAACTGATGAATAAGGATTGATTGAACAAAATATAAGATACACAGATGCTAGTGATTAGTCTTTAATTAAGGTAATATAAGTTGGAAATGATGACCATTATGAAATATACTGAGATTTAAATTGAAAGAGCAGGATGGAAAAATGATACAAAACAGATAATTATATGACAGTTAAAATGTGTGGGATGGATACCAACTAGATAAGAGTTTGAGACTCGGTGGAAATACGTTGGAAATTAATTCAAAATGCTGGAAACAGCCAAACAAATAGGAGGAGAGTTGGAGGAGACTATGCTGGAAATCAGCCAAACAATGGAGGGAGTTAAGGAGGAGACTATGCTGGAAAACAGCCCACAAAATGCTGGAAACACTCAAACAAATAGGAGGAGAGGAGGAGATTGAGGAACTATTCTGAAATCAACTAAATAGTTGGTGTTTTGGAGGGGATCAAGCTGAGAATTAATCAAATAGAACAAACTGGAAGATAGTTAAATATTAGAGGGAGATATAGTGGAAAATATATTAGAAATTGGAGTAAATAAAATATGCCTTTGTGAGAAATCTGTGTAATATGTAAACTGGGAGAAAAAAAAAACTAAGGTAAACTGATTTGAGGATAAGGGTCAAAGGATTAAAATTAGATAAAATGTTGTTTTATAAAATATAATAAAAATGGAGTGGTATTGAATTGAAACTAAGAATAAATGGTGATAAAATTGTAAGGTAAACACTTAACAAGAGGTTAGAATATTGTAAAAATTATTTTGATATGACTTGTATAAGATATAAGGTAAAGAAGAATAAAGATATGTTTAGAATTGTTATGCAGATGTAAAAATGAGTGAAAGTGAATTTGAAACTAATTTTGGATAGATATAATGGATTTATATAGATGAAAATGTTAATTTTTTTGTTTATTTATAAAAGATGTAATGGAAATTGTGAATTGAGCTTGTGAAAGGAATGTAAGCGTGGTAACCATCTATGACCGGATCGAGATTTTTGCTCTTGAAAGTTATGTTTTTATGTTTAAATTTGAAAAAGTAAATAAAAAATATTTACAAAAAAAAAAATCTTTATGTTGATTGCTGGTCATTTTGAATTCAATCATTTTGAATTTTTTGTTTTCTTTTTGGGTTTTTGATTGTCTCTTTTGAATGATATATAGTTGTTGTTACCTCTATATGCATTTTCTGACTTGCTTGGTCTCTGATTCTCAGTTGTAACTATGGCTTCCCAATTGAAAATATGGCTAAGTTATTCCATGTGTTCTAATATGGAAATTAGCATAGAAATTAAGCCACTTTCATCATGTCTTTGATAATAGAAGATAATTGAATAACAGAGTTGGAAGAGACCTTGGAGGTCTTCTAGTTCAACTCCCTGCTTAGGACAACATTGTAATAGTGATAGTATAATGATTTTCACAATATAGGTTAATCACATTGGCAGTGCTATTCATGATAATCACGTATAATTTATGGAAATCATTAAGTATATTTTCAATATAATTGGTAAATGTGGGCTGGACCCTCTTTTCCATGAAGTCAAAGCAGATATCTTTCTTGGAAAAGTAACAGTATTTTCTATTGATTGTTCACCAATCTTTTCAAGTTGAAAAATCAGTCCAATCCATGTCCACCTTAAATACATCAGCAGCTGGAGAAGACCTGTAATCTCTTGATCACCGTTTGGGAAAAATCGATGATAGAAAATGTCTTGTGTCCTGCCATCTATCGCTGGAGAAGATCCATAAATGAGCTAAACATAGGAGAAAGAGGGAATGTGATTTTCCAAAACGAAATATTCATTCTTATTTTTGAAAATTCTATTCTTAATTTATTTATTTTTGTTGCAAATATTGAAAGATATCTATTCATGTTCAGAAAGAATTTGCAGAATTTTTATACAACAGCTATTAATGTAGTATATGTTCAAAGGCAGAGTCAACAGAAATGCATTAATTCAGGAAATTTTTACCACAGGTTTTCAGGTCTTAGTTAGGATTTTCTAGATCCTAACTAAGAAAGGAAACCTATAACTACATTTCACTAATTTTCTCCACATAGGAAATGGAAGATGTTTGAAGAAATAAAAGACATGATGTTTTTATCTTATGAACATAAGATAGGATGAGCAATTGAATAATATAGTCCTTGAAGAATATAAAAGGGAGGGAGGGAGGGAGGGAGGGAGGGAGGGAGGGAAGGAAGGAAGGAAGGAAGGAAGGAAGGAAGGAAGGAAGGAAGGATATTCTGCAATATAAAAATCAAGATAACTATTCGTATTACTTCATCAAGTCCATGAATCCTTTACTTGATTATTTAATCATGGTAACAAAATGGATACAATAAATGAATTGATATTTCTATAGAATTTATTAATAAATAAGTCAAGAAATCAAATATATTAATTGATTCAGATTCTTATTGAGGAATACATCTAGCAGAGTTCCAAAAATATCAATTTCATCTACAAACTCATAGTTTGTTCATTCCTTTTTGGGTTGCCACTATATTTCCAGATCACAAAATGTAATGCAAAAAGGGAAAAAAAGATTATTTCTTGCTGTTTGTTAAAAATAAATGTAATAAAAGTAAAAAAGGAGGGAGTATTTTTAGACTTGCAAGATTCTTCATTGTAATCTTGTAATGTAAGAATTCAGGATTTTGTTTCCTAGTCTGGAGAAACTTAAGAGCCAACATCAACCTTGGAAACTGGATAGCATTCGGTCTCCTCTGTCTTTATGTTCCAAAGAATGAAGTGTGTGTGGTGGGGTTAATCTGTGGCCGTTTTCTTAGATTACACTTCTGATTTAGGCCCAGATTACTTTTATCAGAATGTTGAATAGATTGTATATCTTCCTCCTGTCTTTCAAGTTTATCCATACAGTCTATTACACTTTCTTCAAGAACAAACCTTACCTGAGGCATCTTATAGATATTCAAGATGCTTCCCATGAAGGGAAAGATGAAAGAATTAGGTCCTGCAATAATAGATTCTTTTTAATAAAGCAAAGGAGGACAATCATGATCACTGGAATTTATTTATCTTTGCTTTTTTCCTATACTATCGTGTTTCCCCAAAACTAAGACATGTCCAGAAAATAAGCCCAATTGGGCTTTCGAGGGCATGCACTAAAATAACGCCTCCCTGAAAATTATCCCCCCAAAATATTTAGATGCATGCGCTACCTCCCGAGATCAGAAAGCCAGATTCAGTGAGCCAAATGCACCGCTACCACTCGGGAGAAGAAGAGAGAGAGGAGGCGCTGTGAGATCACCCAATTTTCACGTTCTTTTCCTCCCGGGAAGCAGCAGCATGTTCAGCTCCCTGAATCTGGCTTGACGATCTCAGCCGGCAAGGGGGAGTGGCAGGTGGGGAGGGGTGGGGTGGCGGAGAAGGAAGAATTCTGCTACTCGCCCAAACCCCAGATCTCCTGTTTGCCCTGCAGGCTGTTCAAGAGGAAGGCGATCAAGCTAGTCAGTGGCTTTTCAATCCAAGCCAGCACTTCTTCTCCTGCTCTCCTTTCCTCCCACCAAGTGGTGTGTAACTTGAGAAGTAGCAACTTGGATTCTCTCTTTTAAACTCTTCCCTGCCATCCTTTTGTTTTCTGCTTCAGCTCCAGGAGCTGAAACCAAACCCCATCCCATCCTATCCCTGGTTGTGGGGAGGAGGGCTTGGGAGAACTTCAGCAAAGCTGGCTAGGTGACCCTCAGGGCCGAGACCCCCATCCTGGCCCTCGTAGCAGCTTTGAGAGCAGTCATGCAAGTCCAACCCAGTCCAGTCTAGCCAGCCTCCTTGGTTGGCAGTCAGAGAAGTAGGGTGGGGGGAGAAAATGTCCACGGAGACCCCCGGGCTGCCCCGCCATGCATCTCCTGCCCCCTCACCTTCCTTTCACACATTGCCTCGGTCTGCAGACCAGACCCCTCCCTGAGCTGCCATCCCCCCAATCTCCCACAATCCTTTCCCTGAAAACCAATCATGCAGAGCTTGCCATGGGATGCTGTAGAGCCTGGCAGAGTTGGCCAGAGAGGCGCTGGCTGATGTCAGCCGCAGCCGAGCCTGAGAAGAGATGTGTTGTTGGCCTTTGCCTCCCATACCAGATGAGCCCCGCTCATTTTCCTTTTCACCTGCTCTGCACCAGGCATCGCCTCGGCTCAGGAGTCAGACTCTGGACCCTCCTCCAGTGCATCCTTCCACCCAATCGAGCCCTGCCAACTTTTTGGGAGTAGGGGTGGGGGTGGAAGAAAAGAAAAGTTTCTGGGCATCGAGGAGCTGCCATGTGTCACGTTCCACAGAAAAAATACCAACCAAACAATTATAATTTTAAAGCTTTTATCTTCTCCGGCACTCACTGACCATCCAAGCAATAAACAATCCAAAGAAAGGATTGACAGAGCTAACATCCAGTGCTCCCCACCACCTTTAAACAGTTCCCACCACCACACTCCCTCTACTACGCGCCTGACCCATCATGCAGTGCTCCCGGAAGTGCTGTGTCACTCTGAGTCATTTCGCAATTGTAAGTTGTGCTCCTGCGGCATACCTGCCGCTGGAGATATTCTGAGACAGTTCTGGAGGCCCTGCAAGGGGCATGACAATGTCCAGCTGTTTGCAGCAAGGTTGCCCTGGGATTGGCCCCTGATGATCTTTTCTTCCCCCCCCACCCCCTGAATGACAGCTCCGAGCTGAGCATGCCGGAGCTGACATGCGGCCCCTCTACCATGGAGATAGTATCTAGAAGAGAGAGAACATGGTCAGGAGGGATATGAGTGGTTCACACACCCCACCCCAAATTATCTGGGTACTTGTGGTGGAACCAGGCTACCAGTTGAAGTGCCCTAATGTCTTTATTGGGGACTTTTTGCATGCAGAAAAGTGTTTTGATGACATCGGGGAAGGTAAGCGGAACCTCCTGCTGGTTTTACTACCAGTTCTATAGAACCAGTGCGAACCAGGAGCAACCCACCACTGGGCAACATCTTTTCTGCCACAATATAAAACTTAATAACAGCTGTAGCTCACATTTGGTTGAGTTAGTCATTTGTGAAGTCCCAGTGATGCTCCAGACATCTCTTGTTTCACCTCCCTTAATTCTTCAGTGAAACATGGGGAACAATGTGAAAGAGGATAGGTTGCATGGGTTCTATGAAAGAGGATAGGTTGCATGGGTGCAACTTGGTTCAAAGCCTCCTCTTTCTCACTTTCTCTTCCTCTTCCTAGTTGAGAGATTCTGGACAATGTTGTAGAAATGCTTTGACATTACTTCTCCTGGGATGTTTTTTCAACTTTCCAATTCTAGATTGCACCTAGGAATTCTGCATTCCAGATCAACATCCCCTTCATATAAAAACTGCTGTGAGTCCTCCGATTCCTCTTGTGCATTCCCCTCCTCCTCCTCCTCCTCCTCCTCCTCCTCCTCCTCCTCCTCCTCCTCCTTTTCCTTTGTCTTAGTCAACTATTAAAATAGGTTGTGTGAATCTGAAAACAGCTTTGGCATTTACTACTTATTATTGTTTAATGAGTTGCATCTGTTAAATGAAAATTATATTGGGAAGCAGGTATTATTATGTAGATGTCAGTTTGCTACAATATTTAAATGCAATTCCTAACCCTACAAATAAATACATTTATTGAGTGTAGAGGTTAGAACGCAGTATTGCGTAGAGCATAGAGGTTAGAGTGCAGTACTGCAGGCTACTTCTGCTGACTGCTGGCAGCCTGCAATTTGGCAGTTCAAATCTCACCAGGCTCAAGGTTGGCTCAGCCTTCCATCCTTCCAAGGTGGGTAAAATGAGAACCCAGATTGTTTGGGGCGATATGCTGACTCTATAAACTGCTTAGAAAGGGCTGGAAAGCACTGTGAGGTGGTATATAAGTCTAAGTGCTATTTCCTTTGGTATTTATAAGCTGTTTTCATTCCTCTGAGTTCACTTTTAATTGTTAACCTATCACCAAAGTTTTTCTGTGATGTACGTATTTCTCAACCATTTCCTCTTTCACCCCTCCCCCCATTTTTGGGCTATTATTATATTTTAAAGTAGAACAAAATGAGAAAAGAAGTTCAAACTTTATCATATTTCCTTCTTCTTACCTTCCACCTCCCTTCTTACCTGTAGTGCATTCCAGGCATTGACCACTCTGTTACTGAAGTCATATTTTCTGCAATCGAATTTGGAACAATTTACCTTGAGTTTGTATCTATTATTTGCTCATGTATTGTTGTGGTTGAAGCTGAAGTAGTCATTGACAGGAAGGACTTTGTGACAGGTAATTTTATGTACTATGCTTAGGTCAGACTGAAGTCGGCATAGTTCTAATTTGTCTAAGCCCAAAATTTGGAGTCTGGTGGCATAAGGTATTTTATTGCGGTTAGAGGAATGGAGGACTTTTCTCATAAAATATCTCTGGACTCCCTCGATTGTATTTATGTCCAATATGCAATGCAGGTTCTAGACAGATGAGCTGTATTCAAGAATTGGTCTAGCAAATGTTTTGTATCCTAGTTAGCAGTACAACATTACCAGAGAAGAAGCTACGCAAGATTAGGTTAACAACTCTTAATGCTTTTTTAGCAATGTAGTTGCTGTGCCATGAGCTTTTTTTCAGGTGTTGGGCCCAGTAAAACAAGAGATATTTCCAAAACGGAGCATGGCTCCAGGAGACACTCAATTCAGAATTTTCTCCTCCACTAAAAATAGGCATTATTTTTCCTTGATCACTAATCACTAATTTCCTTTTTCCTAATACATACCCTTCCAATTGGTTAGAAATGTTATTTTCGCTTCCTACTTGTGAAATCTGATAAAGACTCAGAATCTCAGCAATGTGGTAGAAGGCATCAGTGCTAAGTGCTCCAATGATGCCCAGAAAGGTTTTCTTGGTGCCCCATTTATAGTTGGGGAGGAATCTATTGGAACTGAAAAGCAGGTCCAAAGTGGTCCAATAACTCATCATTCCATCAGAGTAGCTGTCATAGATATGGAACCCATAAGTGACATTAGTCAAGAATCTGGGATTCCTATCAACATGCTGGTAGAATTTGGTTACTGCTCTGTTGAGAAAAAAATTTAAACTAATTTCTACTTTAGGAATTGACTTTTTAAGACACTTTATTTCCATCTATCATTGCAAATTTCCTGGTGGAAAGGCAACATTAAAATAATTTGTGTGGATTTGCAACTAAGTTGTCTCATCATGAGCACGGAATTATTTTTGATTATTTATGATGTTCATCTAAAACTTTAGAATGTCTACAAATCCTGAAAATAGTATATTTTTTAATATATATATACATGTTAAATAATATGGCAAAAAAAAAAATCCAAGAAAAGTGGAAATGCCATTTATTTATGAGCATAAACTAATCTTTTCTTTTTTTTAAAAAAATAAATTTTTATTTGAGTATAACTATTAAAAAAAACATAACATAACATATACACAATAAACATTTATATAACATATAAACAAAAAGATTATGTTTCCTTCTTAAGCATTTTTTCAAAGTGACATTCTTCTTATAATATATTTCTTCACCTCTCCTTAATCTAATAACATTTTTTTTTAAAATCGGTAATATTTCCCCCTATATTTTTTGTTTATTTCTCATTTTTAACCAATTATTCCATATTTTGTAATAATCTGATTTTTCTCTTTCTTGTATTTCTTTGGTTAACCTATCCATTTCAGTGCATTCTAGAATTTTTTCTATTAATTCTGTTTCATTTGGCATTCCAAATGGGGGTCATAATATTCTGATTTTTAATATTTCTCAAAATAATTCATAGGAGACAGGTGAGTACAGGTATTTAAAGTGGAAAATGTATAAAATCTTTCCTGAACTCAGATGTGCTTCTGTTTTCCTGCATTCTAACATGCCTCTTTCAAATTTTCTTTCATATTTTCTTACTGCTTGTTCATGATTTCTTACCTTGAATCACTTTTGAGAAGCGGTGACATTTTCAAAGTCTTTGTTTTAGTAACTCTTCTCTGAAGGCTGCTTCATTTTTCTTTGGACTGGAATATTGTGTAAAAATCAACTGTATGGGGTCTGTGCAAAGACTATGAAAATCCTGCTCTAAGGAACTGTTTTATCTCAGGGAATATGTAAATGAAGGAACAATTTCCCCTTCAAAGGCAACAATTGACACCCACTGACACAAAGTTTGTGCATTTCCCAAATCCTTTTCTCTCATATATCCTCCATTTATTAGAGAGAGGCAGAAATGACCTTGTGCCTAAAATTTTTATTCTTATTTGCACTCTTTGGAGGCAATATTTCACTTTATCTAGATTTTCCTTTCAATTTCTGTTCTTATACACAGGAAATCTCATTGAAACATCTTTATTTTTAGGTGTCCAATCTGAGGTTCAGTTGGTGGAGTCTGGAGGGGATGTGAGAAGACCTGGGGAGTCCCTCTGTCTCTCCTGCCAAGCCTCTGGATTCACCTTCAGCATCTATGACATGAACTGGGTGAGACAGGCTCCTGAGAAAGAACTGGAATTTGTGGCACATATATGGATTTCAAATATCTTCTACTCAGACAAGGTGAAGGGACGCTTCACCATCTCCAGAGATGATGCCAAAAGCCAGCTGTATCTGCAAATGAACAGCCTCAAACCAGAGGACACGGCTGTCTATTACTGTGCAAGAGGAACACAGTGAGAGGAAGTGAATCTGAAGCCTGTCAAGAACTTTCTCCACTTCTGAACAGTTTACGCTGATTTACACTCAGTCCTTTTAGTTCTTTCCTTGCTGAATTTCCTCAGTCTCATACTTTCCTACATGTTATTCATTTTCCATTCCTTCGCCATTAATTTATAGTCAGTATGCTTAAAGCTGAGTCTCTGTCCTTCTTCACTCTCTATAAATTCCCCTGATGCTTGAAGCTTTCTCCTTCAGCTGGACTGTGCAGCAATAGTGCAAATATTTGAGGGGCTTCTACAAAGAAGAGGTAGACTTACTGGATTACTTTCTTCCGTTATTTGTAGCAGATAAAATAAAATACTTATAGATGAAAGACTATGCCCATGAGATTCTGGGTTAATCATGTCTTCATTTACTGCAATTATGATAGAGATCTCCAAAAGTACCACGTAGGCCCAATCCTTCAACAATTTCAAGGAAAATCAGATGAGTTTTAAATTCAGTTATTACTATCAGACCCAACCAAGACATACCAAAGACAGTTGTGATCTATTATCAGGTGGCTTGGTAGAATCTGGAGTTGAGTTGAGGGCAGCAGTGAAAATGCTGGCTAGCTTGGAGTTGGGAATGGGCAGGAAGTGGCTGAAAGGCGATCTTCCATAAAACCATAAGATATGATAGCAGTGTTCCCATATACGAGGGGCTCCTACAAAGACAAGGTGGTCAAAATATTTTGCAAAGCACCAGAAGGCAAGAAAATAAACAATGGATGGAAACTAATCAAAGAGAGAAGCAACCTAGAACTAAGGAGAAATTTCCTAACTGTGAAAACAATTAACCAATGGAGCAACTTGCCTTCAGACATTGTGGGTGCTCCATCACTGGAAGCTTTCATAAAGAGACTGGAAGTGATTTATATGAAATGGTATAGGATCCCCTGCTCGAAGAGGGGGTTGGACTAGCATACCCCCAAGAAACCTTCCCACTCTATTGTTCTATGTTCTGTGTTCTGTGTTCTACGTGCTAGCCGGCCTTTTCTATCCTCCTCTTGACACAGCTCCAGATTCCACCACAGATAGTGGTCAAATCATAGGTGACCTTCTCAAATAAGATAAATTTTGTAGTGTAATCTATGATTTAAATTTAAATTTTCTAATCTATGATTGTAATAAAAGATTTAGATTTTCTTTTTTTTAAAAAAAAACAAACAAACTTTATTCGTATTTAAAAAAGACATTTAAAACAATTATAAGAAAAACTGAACAAGTTTCTCTTAATCAAACACACAAATTACATATACATATACGATACATATATAGTGCTCAACTTCATCTATTAACTACTTTCTAATGTTATATATACATATATACATACGCACAGTGACTTATTTCCTTCTATATCTCTCTGACAGTGCAGTTGTTTATTTACATTGATTTCTCCTAACTTTCATCTCTAAGCATTCCCTCTCTCTGACTTATCCACTGGTACCAGCTATTCCATATTTTAAAGTATTTTGAATCTTCCTTGTCCTGTAATTTTAGGGTTAATTTATCCATCTCTGCGCATACATAGATTTTCTGTATTACTTCCTGATCAGTTGGCAAACGGTCTATTTTCCAGAGTTGTGCCAACGCTAATCTTGCCGCTGTTATAATGTGGAGTATTAGGTATTTTATGTCCTTTCTAATATTCTTATTGATCATGCCGAGTAAAAAGACTTCAGGTGTTAATTCAATTTTGTAACTTGTTATCTCTAATATCCATGTTTTTATTTTGTTCCAATATTTTTTAATTTTTGGGCAAAGCCACCAAGCATGGTAAAAAGTTCCCTGCACTTTTTTACATTTCCAACAAGCCGGATTCACATTTGGATACATTTTTGCTAACCTTGCGGGTGGCAGATACCATCAGTACCACATTTTATAGTGATTTTCTTTGTAGGCTACCGATTTTGTCATGCTATAATTATCTTCCCATGCTCTTTCCCAATCTTCTAATTGTATATTATGCCCTATGTTCCTCGCCCAGGCTATCATCTGCCCTTTGACCAACTCTTCTGCCAAATCGAATTCGAGTAAATATTTATAAATTTTTGAAATTAATTTCCCTTCTTTTGATTCTAATAGTTTGTCCAATCGATTTTGTTTTAAATCTATTCCTTCTTCCTCTTGGTCTTTTCTGTATCTTACTTTTATTTGCGAGTAGGGCCACCAGTCTATTACTATTCCTTGTTCTTTGAGCTCTTCTCTAGTTTTCAATTTCCCCTGAACATCTACTATTTCTCTATATCTTAGAACCTTTTGTTTTGATAATATGTTGGGGTGAGTTATTGCTTCTATGGTCGATAGCCAGCCGGGAATTTTCATATAGTGTTTGTGTTTAATTTGTAGCCATGTGTTAATTAAAGATCTCCTAATTGTATGGTTATTAAAATGTTTATATATTTTATTTCCTGAACTCCATATAAAGGTGTGCCATCCCTTCATTAAATCGTGCCCTTCTAAATTTAGCAATCTTTGATTATCTAAGGTTATCCAATCTTTAATCCATAATAAACTGGCAGCCTTGTAATATTTATCCCATGCCGGGAGTCCGAATCCACCTCTACTTTTATCATCTTGTAGTATATTCAATTTTATTCTTGGTTTCTTCCCTTCCCACACGAATTTTTTAGTTATTTTATCCAAATTATCAAAAAATTTCTTATCTAATTTTATTGGAATTGTTTGGAATAAATAAAGGAGTCTTGGAAGTATGTTTGATTTTATTGCTGCTATTTTCCCCAGTAAAGACAATTTTAGTTTCCCCCATTTTTCTAAATCTTCCTTTATTTTCTGGACTAAAGTATCATAATTGTCTTCTTTTATTGTTGACTTCCGGCGGTGACGTAGAGTCGTGGCGGCACAGAAGAGAAGCGCTCTCTCTCTGTTGCCGATTTTCCGAGCTTTGGTGCCTGTTTCTGGCGGAGACCGGTCCCGAAGAGACCAGGAATAAAGAGGGGAAGCTTTGGGGGAGGCGAGGAGAGGTGCGATCTCCCGCCGTACCGTAAAGAACCCTCAATCCAGGCTCGGGAAGAAGTCGGCTGGCGCGGTGAGCACAGTCGGCCCGGAGACCCGAACGAGCCGATTGAGACCATAGAGAGCAAAGGAGGGAGTACAGTGCAGAACTGCTGAGGTCGAACAGAAAGCAGAACTAATTTGGATTACTAATTTTGGCGCAAAACCGAGGAGAAAGCTTCTTTTCTTTCCAGAGGAAAGAAGGAAGATCTCAGAGTGTAACCGGGCGGCAACTGAAAAGGCAAGCAAAAAGGAAGGGGCAAAATACGGAGCAGCGAAGAAAGTCTACAAAACTTTAAAACAGGCAAAATGAAGGTGAGGAGAAATAGACTTAAACAGTGGAGATTAAAAGAAGAATGGACTTTTTTTTTTATACCCCCGTTTCTAGCTGCTTGAACGGAAGGAGTGAGAAAGTTTTGGCAAAGTAAGGATTGCATACAGTGACTGTGCAGAATAGAGGCCGCCATATTGTAACCGGAAAAGACTTCAACAGTAGTAAAAGAACTTGTTTTTTTTTCTTTCTCTTTATTGAAAACATACCGAGGCCAACAAGAACATTGAAAAGCACTGCTCCAACTTATTGTTATTTTCTTTACTTAGGTATAGATGAATTAATATTAATGTTATTTATTGGAATTAATTAATTAAGAAATATAGTGTGTATTTAACCAATTTAGAAAATATTTATAATACATAGAGATTTAAAAGTGCTATTATTAGAATACCATATTACTATTAATTAATTAACTATTATATATTAACCAGTATATATTATTAGAATATTTTCTGTTTGTAGATTTTATTGAATAATTAATTACCAGATATTAAGATACTAAGAACTGATCAATTGTATAGTCTTTAATTAGATAAGATATTTATTTATATATATATTTATATTTGTAGCTATATTTATATTTATATTCATACTTAGATTTATATTTATATTTATATTCTTACCACATTCTTAACGGAATTTTATATAGAGAGAATTAATTATTTAAAAGAATTTATTTAAAGAAGGATTATTGGATTGATCTTTTATAAAGAGGGGAAAAAAAGAAAAGAAAAGAAAGGAATTATAGAAATTATAGAAATTTGGATGGTGATTTGGGAGAAAGTTGATAAAATATTGGGAGAACAATACAAGATTTTGAAAGAAATGACCAGCACTACCACAACCACGTTGAAGACAGCCAAGAAGCCAATGCCATTTTTAACAGGAACAGCGGCCTCCCCAGTGACACAGAAAACTTTGGAGGGAATGTTTGCATCAGACAAGCAACCCAGTACACCTAATATGCCAACAATGCAGGCCACGCTCATAACAATTCAGGAAACTATGGCCAAAATGCAAGAATGTATGACCAGAAATCATGAACAATCTAGAAAAGACATGGACAAGGTAAAGAGAGAAGTCAAGAATGATATTCAAAAGATTGATGGAAAAATGGACTTAATACAAGAAATCATTCAAAAAAATGACCAAAGGATAAAAGAAATAGAACAAAAAACCGAATTGACGGAAGAAAAATTAGAAGCTTTAGATACAAAAATGACAGGATTAAATAAGGAATTTGAGAACACCGTGGCCCAATTAGAAATGGAGAAGGCGGCATTTTATTTGCATTTCCAGAATGTAGCGGAAGACCGGGAGGAAGATCTGACGATGGTAATGGCTGAGATGATAGCAGAGGCACTCCAGAGAGAAAAAGACAAAATAATTAATGAATTAGATGAAGTCTACCTAGTCCACACTAACTATGCCCGACAAAACAAACTCCCTTGGGAGGTACATATAAGATTTGTAAGAAGGAAGGTGAGGGATATCGTATATAAGATAACAAAGGACGAACCAATGTACTATAGAAATAAAGAAATAATCACCTTAAAGCAAATATCTAAAAGAATACGAGATTTGTGAAGAGATTATTGGTTCCTGGCCACGTTACTAAACAGAAGATATATACCATTCAAATGGATAACCCCGGAAGGAATGTTAGTAACGTGGCAGGGAAAGAAAATCAAGGTGGATTCGCACAGCAAAGCAAAGGAATTATATGACCAAATGATGGGTGCTGAAGTAACAAATGGTAATAAAGAAGAAGAAGGATGGAATATCAAAGGAAAACAGAAGAGAGATCGGGAAAGAACACCGCAACAAGGAGGGAAAGTAGACGAAGGAGAGACCCAGGAAGAGGAAGGAGTGCAGACAAGAGGCAAAAAAAAGGAACAGGAAGAAATAAAGAAGAAACAACAGGAAAGTCAATAAAAAATGGAACGGACTTTAAAAATATTATCTGTAAATGTTAATGGACTCAACTCACCATCCAAACGACACCAAATTTACAAAAAAAAAAATTGAAACAAAAATCAGACATTGTGTGCCTCCAGGAGGTACATATAAGAAAACAGGACATCAAATATATACAATATAAAAAATTAGGTAAAGAATACGCTTCATTGGCAGAGGAAAAAAAAAGAGGAGTGGTGGTATATATCAAGGAAGAAATAGACAGTAATATGAGGTATGTGGATACAGAAGGTAGGATAGTTATGGTAGAGCTAAATCTTGAGTTCAAAAAGATATTATTGGTAGTAATATATGCCCCAAATAGTCAACAATTAGAATTTTACAAAAAAGTGCATGAGAAAATTATAGATCAAAAAATGGAGAATGTCTGTCTGATTGGGGATTTCAATGCTATTTTAGATGTAAGAAAAGATTATGAATGTGGTCAGCAAAACAAAAATAAAAAAAACGTATTACCTAAAACCTTTATGGATATGGTGGAAGAGTTAGATATGGTAGCTGGAGATGTCTTAACCCCGAAACAAGAAATTATACATATTATTCGAATCCGCATAAATCTTGGTCAAGGTTGGATATGATTTGGGTAACTAAGATGTTAATAATGGAGATAGAAGAAGTAGATATTTTACCAAATAATTGGGCAGACCACAACCCGATAATGATGAAGTGGAAAGGACAGCAGAGAAAGAAGAATAGATGGACTATGAACACACAGATATTGCAAGAAAAAGAATACAAGAATTACATAGAAAAGGAGCTAGAATGGTTCTATAAGGAAAACACAAAGCAACACACTTCCCTACAAAACTTATGGGATACAACCAAAGCATATGTAAGAGGCCTCACGATATCATATAATGTAAAACGGAGAAAAGAGAGAGAGAAAGAATATAACAAATTATTAGAAGAAATTCAAAATTGGGAACATAAATTGCAAAAAAACCCAGGGGATGAAAAAGAAGGTTAAATTGGCTAACAGCAAAACATAACTTAAACATATTAGAGCAGGGGAAATATGCAACAACATTGAAATATATAAGGCAAAATTACTTTGAAAACGCAAACAAACCAGGGAGATGGCTGGCGTATAGGCTGAGGAAGGAAAGAGAAAAAAGAACAATTCAGAAGTTACGAGATGATGAGGGAAAGATTCAATGGGCCCTAGAGGGAAAAAAGGACATAATAGTTCAATATTATCAAAAATTATATGAAAAGGATATAGTAACAGAGGAGGAAATTGAATATTATTTAAAAGGGGAGGGATTGCAAATACTAACAGAGGAAGAAAGAGAATTATTAGATAAGGAGATCACGATGGGGGAGCTAAAAGAGGCGCTGAAGAGGCAAAAAAATAATAAAACCCCGGGGACAGACGGTTTACCAACAGAGTTCTATAAGACATTTGGAGATTCATTAAATGGAATGCTGTTAGAAATATATAATGAGGCCCTAATGGAGGCAAAGCTACCTAACACATGGAAAGAAGCATACATTTCCTTAATACCTAAAGAGGGGACAGATACCACATTAATAAAAAATTATAGGCCGATTTCTTTGTTGAATACCGATTATAAAGTTTTCATGAGTATAATTGCCAATAGGATGAAAATAATACTACAAAATAAAATACACCAGGATCAAAATGGTTTTCTGCCTACAAGGCAGATAAAAAACAATTTAAGAATAGCATTGGATGTTTTAGAATATTATGAGGTGCATCCAGAGAGACAGGTAGCGCTGATCTTTCTGGATGCACAAAAAGTGTTTGACCAAGTAAATTGGCAATTTATGGAGCAACAAATCAAAGGTATGAATTTTGGAGAAAGATTCACTAAAATGATAACATCGATATATCAGAATCAGAAAGCATGTGTCTTGGTGAATGGGGACCCAACAAAATTCTTTGGAATAAATAAAGGAGTAAGGCAGGGATGTTCGCTTTCCCCCCTACTATTTATCTTAACATTGGAAAATTTGTTAATCAGAATTAGAGCAAATAAAGAAATTCAAGGATTAAAGATCAAGAGAGAGGATTACAAGGTCCAAGCATTTGCAGATGACCTTGTCTTTTTCGTAGAAAACCCAATAGAAACAACCCCAAAATTAATAGAAGAGATTGAAAAATTTGGAAAGGTAGCAGGTTTAAAAATTAATAAAAAAAAGACAAAAATGATAACAAAAAACATGACAATAAAACAAGTAGAGAAATTAGTAAAAGAATCGGGTCTGCAGATAGTTAAAAAAGTTAAATACCTAGGGATAAATTTGACGGCCAAAAAGATTTAGATTTTCTTGACTGATTATTTTGAGCCAACATTTTGAGTTGTGTGAACAATTGCAGAAGGGAGAGCAAAGAGAACAAAATTGAAGTCCTGCAGAAAGGAATGGCAAAATACTAACTAACCCTACAGCACCAATCTGTCAACAATTGCTAAGAAAAATAGTTTAGTTTTACACTAAACTATTTTTATGATACACAAAGCAAAATTAAATAAGTAAAGTTGCAACCTATTGCTGCATGGAAGTCAAAACACCTCTATGATTTTAATAAAAGGTTTTGATTTCATTGGATTATTGAGTTGTGAGAAAAACAGATGAGGGGTGATAATAGTGTATTTAATTGAATTCCTGGAGAAAGACTTTACAAAAGACTTTTCTCTCTCACTCCACCCCAAACTACCTGTGGAATTTTGTAGACATTTATACTCTCTGCCATAAAGGATGATGTATCAGGACTTAGTCCCCCAATGATGGCCATGAGATTCTTCTGGCTATCACATTTGTAGTTTGGGACAAATTCCCGGGATTTGAAAAGCAGGTCGAGGGTGGTGCGATAGGTCATCCTTGGATGGTTGTAACTATCATAAAGGTGAAACCCGAGAGTGACGTTAGGTAAGATCTGGGGGATCACGTGGCACCAGCCTTAAAGTTGACCCTACCACAGGCTTCAGGAGGCTACTGTGAAAAATGGGGTGTATCCTCCCTAGTAACCAGGGCAACTGCAATTGTACTATAACCGGGTTGATTATTTTTACTATCAGAAACGGTCCTATAAATTTCGGGCCCAGTTTCCTGGTCGGGAGTCTGAGTCTTAAATACTTGGTGGAGAGGTAGACCTTCTCCTCTACTCGGAACGGCCTTTGGGGGGCTCGGTGCTTATCTGCTTGTTTCTTATAAGACCGTGCCGCATGCCTTCTTGATGTTCTCCCAGGTTTCTCTCAGCATTGCCATCCAGTCGGTCAAGCTAACTGAGGAAGGAGGTTCCCTTGGGTACTCTGGCATGGGGATGAAATCCATGCCGCTCACTATCTTAAATGGGGTTAGTCCTGTACTACTGTGGACAGCATTGTTATATGCGACCTCCGCAAACGATAAGAGGTCTGCCCAGTTTGATTGTTGGTAGTCAACGTAGCACCTCAGGTACTGCTCTATCATGGCATTCAATCTCTCCGCTCCCCCCCCCATTGGTGCTCGGGTGAAACGCTGAGCTGAGGCCTTGGGATGATCCTATGGATTGAAGGAATTCCCTCCAGAACTTCACTATAAACTGGACACCTCGATCAGAGATGATTCTTCTGGGTACTCCGTGCAGGTGGTAGATGTGCTTCATGAACAGTTTGGCCAATTGGCGGGCTGAGGGTAGTCCGCTGCAGGGTATGAAATGTGCCTGTTTGGAGAATAAGTCTATTACAGTCCAGATCACTGTGTTTCCGCTGCTCCTGGGCAGTTCGACTATGAAGTCCATAGCAATCTCCTCCCATGGCCTTGACGGTTCAGCTACTGGCTGCAGCAGCCCCGGATGTCTTCCTGGTCGGGTTTTCATCGTGGCACAGATGGTACAACTTTTTACATAGCTGTCTACGTCTTTTCTCATGTGGGGCCACCAAAACTGTCTCCGTGCTAAATGCAGAGTCTTTAGGAAACTGAAATGCCCCACTGGTTTAACATCGTGACTCCTCTTGAGGACCAGGGTGCGTAGAGTCTCTGGGACATAAAGTTTTGTCCCTCTCCATGCTAGGCCATCTCTCTTTGTCAAGAGATGTTGATTGTCTCGGAACCAGGGGTCCGCCAACGTTTCTGCCTTGAGCCTTGTCGTCAGGTCACTTGCTGGTTGCCCCTTCTGGTCACGATGCTGCCGTCTGGTGGTTACCTGACCCACTCCTTGGGCAGAGGGGATGATGGCATTCACCACCTGCTCCCGTTCACTGTTGTATTGGGGCATTCGGGAGAGGGCATCGGCCAGAAAGTTCTTCCCCCCTGGGATGTGCTTCAGCTTGAAGTTGAAATGATTGAAGTATTGGGCCCACCAGACTTGCCTGGGTGATAACTTCCGTGGGGTCTTGAGGGCCTCCAGGTTTTTATGGTCAGTCTAAACCTTGAACGGTGTTTGGCCTCCTTCTAGCAGATGTCGCCAGGTAAACAGCGCCCACCTCACTGCAAACGCTTCTTTTTCCCACGCCGCCCATCGTCTCTCTGTGTCAGTGAGTTTGCGGGATGTGTAGGCACAAGGTTTTAGGTCCCCCTGGCTGTTCTTTTGGAGTAGGACTGCCCCCACTGCCAAATCGCTGGCATCTGCTTGGATGGCAAAGGGTTGTTCGGGGTCAGGATGCTTCAAGACCGGTTCTTTTGCAAACATTTGTTTTAGTGTTTCGAATGCCTGTTGGCAGGCCGGGTCCCACTGTAGAGGTTGTCCCGGGCGGGGTTTCGTTGTCAGACTTCCTGTCTTTAGGAAGTCTGTCAGAAGTTTGGCAATTCTTGCAAAGGAGGGGATGAATTGCCTGTAGAAATTTGCGAACCCCAGGAAGCTTTGCAGTTGTCTGCGGGTGTGAGGGGGTCGCCAGTCTAGGACTGATTGTACTTTAGCTGGGTCCATCTCTATCCCCTCATTTGACACTCAGTAACCTAAGTAGTCTAGCTGCGATTGGTGGAACTCGCATTTTGACAGTTTGACATAGAGGTTCGCTTTCAACAGTTTTTCCAGCACTTTGCGGACGAGGGGTATGTGTTCGTTTATGGTCTCCGTGTAAATGAGAATGTCATCTAGGTAGACGAGGACCCCCTTATAGAGGTGGTCATGTAGAACTTCATTTATCAATTGCATGAACACCGCTGGGGCTTCCTGTAGTCCAAATGGCATCACCTTGAATTGGAAACTTCCCAGGGGGCAGTTGAATGCTGTCTTCCACTCGTCTCCTTCCCTGATGTGTATTCGGTAGTAGGCTTCGCGAAGGTCTAGTTTGGTGAAAACCTTCCCCTTGGCCAGGTGGGCTAGCATGTCTTTCATGAGGGGGAGGGGATATAAGTTGTGTACGCAGACGGCATTGAAATTGTGAAAGTCAACTACCAGACGCATAGAGCCATCTTTCTTCTCTTTGAAAAGGACCGGTGCTGCGACTCGCGGTTTGGCTGGCTCAATGAAACCCCTTTGTAGGTTCTTGTCTATGTAGTTTCACATTTCTTGCATTTCACGGGGCGTCATGGCATACAATTTAGGTTTAGGTACTTTCGTCCCAGGGATGATTTTGATGGTGCAGTTGGCATCGCGGTGGGGGGGTAGGACGTCACACTCGGCCTCGCTAAATACCTCTGCAAGGTCTTGGTACTCTTTTGGGATCTGTTCTGCTTCATGGGAGCTGTTGGATGTGGCCCCCAGCTGCTTCGCAGTGCCCCTCAGGAGGGGCCCTTGTGTCGGCGCCATCTTCTTTTGTTCAGGCGGGAGAAGTTGGGGCTCGAGTGTGGGGGCATCTGTCCTGGTTGGAGCGGCAGCAGTTGGGGCCCTTTTGCTATCCTCAATCTGCGGGTCCCCTCTTGCCACCAGATGATTGGACCCCGCTTGTCTAGCCAGGAAAGACCCAGTATGACTGGATCGGTCATCTTGGGGGCTATTATGAACCGAATCGTCTCCCAGTGATCCCCTAGTTCCAGCTTCACTGGCTCGGTCAGGTGTGTGGTGTAAGCTCCACCTACTAGGGTCCCATCAACTTGCTCAAATCGAATTGGATGGTTGAGCTTCTTAGCTTGGATCCCCAATTTTAGGACTGTGGGTAGATTAATCAGGCACCTAGTGCAGCCCGAATCTATCAGGGCTTGGAAAGTCTCTTGGGTCCCTGTTTTTGGGGCTCTTAGGAGGTACACTGGGATTTTCTTTCCTTCTGCTGTGGGAGGGGGGAGGGCTGCGCTCCTGTCTATGGTGACTTAGTTCAATAGGCTCGGCTGGCCTTCCCCTTTCTTTGGGCCTGCAGGATGGACCCTCTTCCAGTCTGATGGCACGTTCAAAATCTTGCTTCAATTTCTCCATGGGGCTCTCGAGTGGCAGCTTTGAAGCTTTCTGCTGTCTGGCTTGTTGCCAGTCCCATAACCAGTCCGCCCTTCCCAATTCACTCAGAGGCTTCCCCTTACCTCTAGCGTCCGGAAAGGGGAACTCAGCTTCTGCAGATTTTGGCAAAGTCCACCAAGGTTCATCATTTTTTCTTCTCTTGGGCTGGAGCACGATCGTCTGACCTTGGTAATTCTGCGGCAGTGGTGGAGGAAGGGGGGGTTGCAGCTTTGCTGGGGGAGAGGGGGGCATTACATCCAAGCTGGCTGGAGTAGGGAGGGGGGGCTGGTTCGTAGCCACTTGAAGTAAGCTTTCAGTAGAGAGTTGGCTTTCTGCCATGGCTTCAGAACCTTGGCGCCACTCCATCCAAACATCTGGCAGGGAGCTGGAGGGTTGGAGGTTTGCCAGTTTGGCTTGGAAAGTTGTCAGTACTGACCGTCTGTCAGGTTTCGATGCTATCTCAAAATAAATGAATTTCCAAACTGCCGATCTTTAAGGAAATTTTCTCTTTATTCGAGCACAGCAATCTGATCCTGGCTCTTTCGCGGTCAGTACTGACCTTTGCCCCCCAATCCCTCCCTTTCCAATCCCCAATTCTCTGCTTCTCATTGGCTATCTTACAAGTCACTTTCCTGATCCCTTCTTCATCAGATCACAGGAATGTCTCCCCCCTCTCACCTCTCCAAGGAGACAGAATCTTCAAAGGGATTTAGTAGGCAAAAGTTGAGGCTTCTCCTCCCTTTATTATATGTCAGTGCTGGGACGCTGACAATTGGCTTGAGTTTAATAATCTACCCCTCTAAATCTTTATTTATTTACTTATTTTATTTGTCTTCTGATTTCTATAATTTTTACCAATAACTCAAGGCAGAGAAGATATCTAACATACCTTCCTCCTCCTATTATAGTATATGATAGATATGATATGGTATATGATATGATGTGATGTGATGTGATGTGATACGATAGATATCATAAGATAGGATAGGATAGATATGATATCAGTTTTCCAATATCTAAGGAGTTGCCACAAAGAAGAGGGGGTCAACTCAGGGGTGGGCTTCAAAAATTTTAGCAAGGAGTTCTCTGCCAGGTTGCTGGGAGGGCATGGCCATGGTGGCTGTGGCCTAGTCAGCATCCTGCACCACGGCGGAGGGACCATTTCTGGCCTTCCTGAACTTCTGGTAGGCCCATTTTTCACCCTCCCCGAGCCTCCATGCATGCCCTGCACTTACCTGTATCCAAAACAGGCTGCATGGGGACTCCTGGGAGGGGTGGGGTGAGTGGGACAGGGCCAGCTAGGAGTGGGATTTGGGGGTTCTCCAAGTTGCACAGAAACTTAGCTAGAGGTTCTCCTGAACCCCTGCAAAACCCAAGCAGCCCACCCCTGGGTCAACCTATTTTCCAAAGCACTTGAAGGCGGGACACAAAGCAATAGATGGAAAATAATCAAGGAGAGGACCAACTAGAACTAAGGAAAAATTTCCTGACAGTGAAAATAATTAATAAGTGGGATGACCTGCCTCCAGAGGTTCTGAGTAGTCCATCACTGGAGGTTTTTAAGGAGAGATGGGACAACCGTTTGTCTGAAATGGAGTAGGATTTTGTCCTTGAGCAGGAGGTGGGACTATAAGATCTTCAAGGTGCCTTCCAACTCAGTTATTCTGTTATTCCTATTTTCCCCACCAAAGCAAAAAGGTGGGTTAGGCTGAGAGAGAGAGTGATTGACTCACAGTTATCCAGTAGGTTTTCATGGCTAAGGTGAGGCTTGAACTCATAACCTCCCACTTTCTAACCTGGTGCATAAATCACTAGACCAAACTGACTCTCATATCTGAATCTGGCTCTCAAGTCAAATATTTCACTCATGTGAATGGAGCTTTTTTTTTTTTTTTGAGCAGGGAAGTCCAAAGCCACAAACCAGAGTAGGAGATATTGAACTGATACTCAAAGAAAAGAAAAACTGTGGTTAGTGGGTTTGACTGTCATAATTTCCATGGCCCTGTTTTAGTATGTTGCGTGTTCCTCAGGGAATCCTTATCTTCATGTATGTTGTCTCACAAGGACACTTGAATGTCTTCTCTGAAACTTTGATTGCTATCTGATGAAATTATAGTCTGCAATATATTTCCTGAGTGCTGGTTCCTTTATTGTTGGTTGTCCCAAAAGTGATTTTCCAAAAGGAAACTGGACTGGACATAGAAGCTCTATAACATTCACATTTCAAAGACCCCACACTTATCCAAAAAGGATATCTCCCTGATACCGTGTTAAATATATCTTCATAAAATGCAATTCCCTTTTTACTATATTTATGAAGTCATTTATAAATAGACAATAGAAAAACCATGAAAATGTCCCTTAAGGAGGTACATTTGGTGGGACAGAGAAGAAAGGCCTTCTCCATGGTGGCTCTAATCCTCTGGAATACCATTCCTTCAAAAATGAGACTGGCCCCCACTTGGACAGTCTTACGTAAGGCCCTGAAGACCTGGTTTTGCTCGCAGGTGTAGGGAGCCCATCAGATGGCTAATTTGACTGTGTGTTGTTGCCAGAGGGGAATATAGTCTTTTTTTTTCTTTATTGTGTTTTAATGCTTGTAAACTGACTAGAGTCACTGTGAGAAAGTAGGCAGCTATATAAATTTTCTACATGAATAAATAAGTAAACTGCAAACATTGAACATGATTTGATTCAATATCTCTAATCTTCTAATACGACAACTGAATTCTCAATGTCTTTCAATCTTCGAGCGTTGAAAGAAGGAAGGTGTTTAATTAAAGTATCTTGGAGAATGATTGCAATTGCAGTAGCATTCTTTTGCAATTGGCAACTATAATAAATCTTAGTTGTCAGGATAATCCTTCATCAATCCTCTGTTGTCAGAATTAAGGACTTCTATATGTCTCCTATGGACAACAAACAATCTTTGTCTCTTTTTTTCGTGAGCAATTTCTCAAAGCCAGAAATATTACACCAAGTGTTAATTCCTTTTTATCAGTTGCTCCTTGTTGTTGAGGTCAGGTCTTAAAACAATGATGTAGCACTTTGATAAGAATATGCATCCCAGTAATGCAGCGCTGGAGGCCAAGATGGAGAAGACCTCCACAGCTTCCATAGCTTTGCCTTTTGTGCTCAGATAGGCTGGAAAGAAGGAGATCCACACACTGCAAAAGGCCAACATGCTGAAGGTGATGAACTTGGCTTCATTAAAGCTATCAGGTAATTTACGGGCAAGGAAAGCCACAATAAAGCTGGCGATGGCCAAGATACCCATGTAGCCCAAGTAGAAGAAGAAAGGTGACCCCTCATTGCACTGTAGAATTATTTCTTGGTGCACTGAGTGCTTGTCCAACTCAGGGAATGGGGGAAATATTGACAACCAAATTATACAAATACATATTTGTAAGAGGGAGCATGAAAGAACAATAGCAAAGGCCAATCTTTTCCCCACCCACTTCCTCATCTGAGATCCTGGTTTAGTAGCCATGAAAGCCACAACCACCGTGATGGTTTTAGCCAGTACAGTAGAAATGGCCACTGAGAAAGTGATGCCAAAAGTTGGTTGTCGGAGAAGGCAGGTCACTTTGCCAGGTTGACTGAGGAAGAGCAAAGAGGAGAGAAAACAGATTTGAAGAGAGACAAGGAGGTTGTAGGTGAGGGACCGATTGTTGGCTTTGACAATGGGAGTATCCCTGTGCTTAATAAAAGTTCCAAGTACCCAAGAAGTCAAGAAGAAGAAACAAAGAACTGCTGAGGATAAACCAATTCCTAAAGTTTCTTCAAAAGTTAGAAAGACCAGCAATTTCAAGATACAGCCTCTCTTTTCTTTATTTGGATAATGATCTTCTGAACATTCAAAACAATCATCCATATCTGAAAGCAAAGTCAAGGCAAGTTTTTATACATTACATATTTTTGAAAAAAAAATCAAATTTATTAAAATTTAGAGCATTTTGTCTTTTCCTATTTTTCCAAAACACAAATAAGAAATCTGAGGGTGGGTGGGTATAAGAGTTTAGCTCTTATGGGAAAACTTTACATTCAGAACAACAGAATGTGACTCACAGGTATAGAAATGAATATTCACCTTGAAGAACTCACAAAACTATTTGCTACATGAAAACAGGCTATTATAGTTTGCTTAAGTCTATCCAATGAAAACTTGCTGGAATGTCTAACTTACCCTTTTCATTTGAAATCTTCCCTTCTGGGCAAGGAACACAGTTGTAGCAACAGAATTGCTTTCCATCCAACCCTTTCTTCCAATATCCAGGGTAGCAATGGTCATTACACTGAGAAAATGGAATAACCTGGTGATAAGCATAAAATATTTTTGCAAAGGGAATTTTTAAAGCAGTTTATAATGTTCTCATTTATGATAGTGGGAAGAATATTTGAATTCCTCAAGGGTTTGTCCAGGTTTACTATAAGGTAAAAGTTTCCCTCTGCAGTCATGTCCAACACTAGGGCACAGTGCTCATCTCCATTTCTTGGCCAAGGGATCCAGCATTCCCTGAAGATATTTTCCATGGTCATGTAGCCAACATGGCTATATGCCAAAGACACAAGGAACATTGTTACCTTCCCACCAAAGTGGTACCTATGAATCTACTCTCATTAGCATGCTTTGGAATTCCTAGATGGGAAGGAGCTGAGGCAGGAATGGGAACTCACCCTATTGCATGACACGCAGGTCTCAAACCTGGGCTATCATCTTTCCAGATGACAAGATCAGTGTCTTTAACCAGTGAGCCATCACATATTATAGTATCCATTAAAATGTTGACATAATAAGGATGTGCAAAGAGCTTGTTTGGAGAATGGCAGAGTAAATAAAGAAATACATGTGACTGCAATATTATGGGAACACTATTTTTTTATTTCAAATGGAAATGCAACCAAAATGTGAATACCTATCTTTTAAATTGTAATGTCATTTTGTCAATTTGATGAAACCTTGATCATGTTTGTACAGAATATGCCATTTCAAAAATCACAAATTAGATTCCTAAAGAGACTGTGTTCAATATTGGATCATAATGGATCAAGGAAGAGCTACTATTTTTAGTAGCTATACTAAAACTATACTATAGTTTCAATATTGAGTATTCAATATACTCAATATTCTCTGAGTGGTTCATTTATGTTAAAACTGAAGAAATAAATGATTCTGAAAAGGTGACTCATGATGGTTGAATTTTCATAGCATATTTGAATATAGATGTCAGGGTTCCAAATAATACACCCATAGCAAACAAACCTACAAGGCAAGTAGATTCTCAAAGAAAAAGCTTTATTGGCACAGCTCTGGTGAAAACCAACTCTTCGTACAACATGGTCAACCCAGCATCCAGCCTGTGTACTTATTTAATTGGTAAACATTTGCCCAACATCATATTTTTACAATAGAGCTGCATTTCTCATATCTTAAGCTTTACTTGTAAGATGACTAAGGCTGCTTGCTTCTCCCAATGTGTCTTTCTGGCATATTTGACAATACTTTGTTAATACAGTGGTACCTTAGTAGTCATTGTTAATTGTTTCAGGGAGGCACGATGAGTACCAAAAATGATGGAGTACCAAACAAATTGTTCTCATAAACAATAAGGTTGTGAGTCACAAGGTAGCTGATATCAACTAGTTCTAGGATCTTCACTGAGTATCAAGCAAATGATGAATTCAATGAGTTTCAAAGCAGCTGAGTTCCAAGGTACCACTTAAATACTAGTCAAATCCAATTCTTCAGATGCAAGAATTCCTGAAAGGTTAAGTAATAATTTCTCAATTTTCCTTTTTAATGTCCAATAGGTACAGCCCTTTTCTAAGTGCAATCCTCCATGCTTATCAGGTTACAGCAAAATAAAAATAGAAGGAAAGCCCTTTTGCTGCTATGATTGCCTTAAATGTCCAGAAGGAAAAATTTCAAACAAGACAGGTAAGAGATCTAAAGCAGAGATTCCATTGCTATGTATTTTGTGCAATGCCTTATTTTACTTTTTAATTATAAACAGTAGTTTACCATCTCTTTACAAATTTGTCCATAATTCTTTTGTCATAATTCATTAGTCCATAATTCTGGAGAGATGTTGATTACTTAAACATCTATTCAAATGTCATGTCAACTTTTTTACTTTGGGAAATATAAACCAGACCATAAAAATAAATCTTTTCATCTATGGTTTTTATGAAAGTAAAGAGATTTCAAGATTGGGTGGAATGAACCTATTATCATTTTGGGAATTGCAGTTCAGAAAGATTTAAATTAAATAGGAGAGTAAAGTAAAGGAGAGATCTCAGTTAGTTCAGCAAGCATAATTTCTTGATAGTGTATTTTTGGAAACAAAAAATAATTTAAATTTAGATTATTTATTTATGTATTCATCACATTTCTATACCATCATCTGAATTAAGTGAATCTGGACATCTTACAGGTGTTTATGTACCTTAGTATAACAGAATAGCGTAATCTTTGGGTCTTTCTTTCATTCCAGAACTCCCTAGTAGCATACAGAATAATAGACATTTTCTACATTAAACCAATCATAATTTCTTTTTGATTTATGCAGCATAGCTGTAAGAAATAATACTGTACATCATCATAACAGATTAACATTCAACATTCATTAGTTCAACTCTCTGCTAAAGCAGGAAACCTTATACCTTTTCTGACAAGTGGATGTCTAATATCTTCTTAAAAACCTCCAATGTCTGAGCACCTACTCGATTAATTGTTATCCCTGTCAAAAAATTTCTCTTTAGTTCTAGATTGCTTCTCTCCTGTATTAGTTTCCATCCATTGCTTCTTGTCCTGCCTTCAGGTGCTTTGGAGAATAGATTGAGCACCTCTTCCTTGTGGCATCCCCTCAAATATTGGAATACTCTTATCATGACACCCCTGGTTCTTCTTTTTACTAGACTATATATATAAAAGCAAATCATAGTATAAAGATATAAGTAAGAATAAGTTAAAAACATGTAAAAATCAAGAAAAGGGTCAAGGAAATAATGGGAGAAAACTGGTTTCTCTTGCATCTGTCTTTACAGAAAAGAGTCCAACCTATCTACACACACACACACGTAAAATTCAGATGAGAAATGCAAGTCAAAATAAGCAAGGAAATGGTAGGAGAACACCTATCTGCTCTAGACAAGTTCAAATTACCAGAACTAGATGGATTACACCCCAAGGTTCAGAAGGAAGTGGAAGATATGATTTCACTGAACTATATCAAAGAATGGTTGTAGGAATGTCTCGTTTAATGAAAAGAAGGACTAGAGGTGACATGACAGCAGTCTTCAAATACCTAAGGAAGTGCCACAAAGAAGAGCGGATCAACATATTCTCCAAAGAACCTGAAGGCAGGACAAGAAGAAATTGATGGAAACTAATGAAGAAGAGAACCAAGCTAGAACTAAGGAGAAATTTCCTGACGGAACAATTAATGAGTGGTTTACCTCCAGAAATTATGGATGCTCAACTCAACATTAAGAAAAATAAGGTCATGGCATTTGGCATTTGTCTTGTAGTCATAGTAAAAAAACATAACTACAAGACAAAAAGAAGTGCTAGAAAGATTAATGGGATTTGAAATAGTTAAAAAGGTTAAATATTTGGGAGTATGTCTCACAGCTTCAAATGTGAAATTATATAAAAATAATTATGAATTGTTGTGGCAAAAGGTACAAAAAAAGATTGAAAGATGGAATAAATTACAGTTGTCCCTGTTGGGAAGAATTGCAGCGGTGAAAATGAATATCCTGCCAAAATTTTTATTCTTGTTTCAAATGATACCAATACTTAAGAAAGATGCAAACTTGAATGAATGGCAGAAAGGTATTAATAAATTTATTTGGGCAGGGAAAAGACCAAGAGTAAAGCTTAAGATAATGCAAGATGTACGTGAAAGAGGAGGTCTTAAAATGCCTAATTTGAGATTATATTATGATGCAGCTGTTTTATCAACGATTAGTGACTGGTTTAATTTAACGGAAGATAGAATATTGAATATTGAGGGATATGATTTATTATATGGATGGCATGCGTATCTGTTGTATGATAAAAAGGCGGATAATGTTTTTAAGACTCACATATTAAGGAATGCTCTGTTGCGTGTCTGGAGAAAATACCAATATAAATTAAATCACAAGATACCTACATGGGCAATACCCAGACATGCAATAGAAAATGTAAGTGTGGAACAGAAACAAGATAGGACTACATATCAGGAACTTCTTATAATAGAAGGGAATATATTGCAATTAAAGTCATTAAATGTATTAAGAGAAGAAAAGATAGCCCAGACTTGGTTTCAGTTACATGCGAGATGGAAAGAGGATCAGAAAATTGGTATCTTAAAAACTGATGAAAATTTGGTAAAACAAATTAGAGATCAAGGTCAATCACATATAAAAAGGTTATATAATGCATTGATAGAAATAGATTCAGAAACTTAATTAGTTAAAGATTGTATGATAAAATGGACACAGAATATCCAGGAACCAATAATGATGGAAACTTGGGGAAAAATTTGGGTTAGAAATGTGAAATTTACACAAACACAAAACTTGAGAGAAAATTTTTATAAAATGCTTTATAGATGGCATCTAGATCCTAAAAAATTAGCATGTATGTATCCGAACCAACAACCTAAGTGTTGGAGATGTGATTGTGATGATGCAACTTATTATCATATATGGTGGACGTGTAAAAAAGTTAAAGCTTTCTGGATAAAAATATGGTGGATTATTCAGAAGATTTTTAAGAAAAAGATAAGTTTCACCCCAAAGTTATTTTTGCTGGGTATTATCTCAGACTTTACTGTTATTGAAACTAACTTGATGTTAAATTTAATAACGGCACCCCCATGGCTGGGGGTGATGTTGTTCGTCTGTATCGAGATGACGTAGTCCTCAAATCTCTTTGGTTTCTTATTTCTGTTTGCCCTGATTGCCCTGTCCGGAGGTGTGTCTGTCTCATGTAGGCATTCAGCTTCTTTGTCTGTGAGTTTGTCGAAGCTTAGTGTGGGATGTCCTTCCTTCCATTCTTCAATCTTGAGTCCTTGTATTTGGGTCTGAGAGCCTTAGTATCATCAACTTTGTCTGTGCCCTGGTCCCTTTCCTTCTGTTCGTGTCTGGATATGTCTGCCCCAAGGAAGATGTCATTGGAGTGCAGTTTAGACCAGTTGGAGTGTTCATGAAAATCTGCTGATCTTGACACCACAAATTTGTTGTTGCTGTCTATGAATCTGAAGCCTTTCATTCCTGGCTCATCCCCATGAACCTTAGTCTCTTGGAGACCTTGTCTCATTTTCTCCTTAACTGTTTGGGTATATGTAGGTCTGCTGGAACGCCAAACACGTGAAGGTGTGCCAGGTTGGGCTTCCTTTTGTGCATCATCTCATACGGTGTCTTATCAATTACGCTGGACCATAACCTGTTTAATGTATAATTTGAGTAATGGAGGGCTTCTGACCAAAAGGCTTGGCCCATCCCTATATCTTCCAGAAGACATCTCATCATGGTTTGTAGGATGCCATTTTTGCATTCTACCACACCGTTTTGAAAGGCCGAAAAAGGGGAGGAGGTGAAATGCAGTATGCCGCATTCCTTCAACCATTTGGAAAAGTCCCTAGACAAGAACTCGGAACCGCGGTCTGTCATTATCTGTTTGATCTTGGTGTTATATTGAACCTCCACCCTCTTATAGAACTCCTTGAATCTCTGGAATGCTTCGTTTTTGTGTTTAAGTGTGTATACAAAGCCGTAGCGGCTAAAATCGTCCACTATGGTTAAGAAAAACCTCTCTCTGTATCTAATAGATGGTCTCAGTGGCCTTACCAGGTCCATGTGTATTAATTGGAAGGTGGAGTTAGTAATCTGCCCTGATTTCCTTGGCCTCGGCCTAGGTTTGATTTTTGAGCATTTACAGACAGAACACTCAAGGTAATTTTCACAACTCTTTATTTTCAATCCCTCAGTATATTCAAACATCTTTTTGACAACTGGGAAACTAATGTGGCCTAGTCTCCTATGGAGGAGGTGAGCGCAGTTATTGTGGACCGGTTTCCCTAGGGAAATCTTGGCACCTATGGATGACTTAGAGCTGGTGGTCTTCTGGCTGACCCCCTCTGTTTCTCTGTCCTCCCTTCCTTCACTGGCCACGTTTGTGTTTACACACTGTTGGTCGCCCTCGTTTGGTGTGAAGTATGGTAGGCCATCACGTATAGTTACTCCCACAACGTTTTCTCCATTGCAGGACATGTGTACGCTACCTTCTCTGAATACCACCTCAATGTTGGGGTCACAGCTTAACTTTATGGTAGCCAGTACGTTGTATGGTATATCAGGTACGAAAAGTACCCCCTCTATTTCTCCTATCCCTGGGATGTGTACGTTTCCTTTCCCAATCACTCTGATGCTGCTCTGGTTGGCTACCTTTATTTCAAAATTCACCTCAGTGAAAGTGGTGAATAATTTATCATTGTATGTGGTGTGATTGGTGGCCCCTGAGTCTATGAGCCAAATGTTCCTCTTGTCTTCCTGACTGAGAGTTGGTTCCCCGTGCCTAAAGCCATAGACAGATCCTGTGTTACTGTCCCGGGAGCTGTCCCTGCGCTCTCTACCTCATCTAGGGTTGGGAGACCATCCACACCCTTGTTCCTATGTGGGTCTGTGGTCTGGAGATTGCCCCCTTTGGTACCTTTGTCCGGGTTCAGGCCTTCCCCTGAGCTCATTATAACCCCTGTCCCTAGTATTTCTGGGACAGTCCTTCTTAAAATGGTTCCTGGAACCACATGAGAAGCATTCAGGGATGCTGTTTATTCTGTCCTGGAACTCGACCCTCTTTATGGGTCTGTAGTCTTTTCTGGACAGGTGGCGGTCCTTTCTTAAACTGTCTTCCGCAATCAATTTGTTGGTGAGACTATCTAATGACATGTGTCCTATACTCAAGCTGTCTAGCTGCATGACAAAGTTATCCCAGCTGGGGTCCAGTGAATTTATAATTATGCTCATCATGCTTTCCTCCATGATGGCCTCACCCCTCTGCAGTAATTCAGCCCTGGTAGCATTGAGTTTTAATAAATGCTCACTCATGGACACCCCTGGCCTGAGCCTGGCTGAGTGAAAATCCCTCGATATTCTCGTGGTGGTGGCCCTGCTTTTACTGTAGAATAAGCCATAGAGTTTCTGCATAACCTCATACACGGTCAGGTGGTTACCTATGCTGGGATACATGGTGGGTGATATACTCGCTAACAACAGACAAAACGCTTTGTGGTGCATACAATCAATCTCAAAAGACCATGGCTTATTGGGTGGCTTAGAAATTAGAAAAAGTATGTTCTCCCTCATAAATACTATTTGGAGTTGTTGGCTCCACTCCAGGAGATTTTTCCCATCTAATTGGAGCTTGTGAAAGCCATTGGGTAAAGCCCCAGAATTGTGAGAACTGCTACTTACAAAAGGCAGCTGTCCATGGTCCTAGATATGAGGGAACTCACAGTAGGGGATTGGTATACAGGCTGACAGGTTAAAAAAGCAAGCGTCTATTTTTTTTTCTCCATTTTCAACAGGGGCGAACTGGACATGGGCGAAGTTCATTCTGTGCTGGGATCCGTCAGGTGAGGAGCTCGCGGCCGCGGCTCCTGAAGTTAGGCCCAGACCTGCCAGGTGAAGGTCGGACTCACCCCTGGGGACCCGGAGCTGGGCAGTGGAAGTCCGGAACTGGTTCTGGGCCACGGAATTGTCGTCGGTCGTCGTCGGGAGGCCTGGAAGACTTGCATTCGCCGGATGGGGCCTCCAGAAGATCGGCTGGTCGGTGGTCGCAGCGAACGGCTCCGGTCTGCAGATGCTGGTTGCGGAGCGGGCCGAGAAACCTGGCTGAGGTCTCGGTGCCGGTGAGTAGTCCGCTTGGGCCCTGGGCCTCAGGTCTTGTGCCAGTTGATTTGTGGTGCGCCATGGGATCGGTGGGTTGATGGCGGGTGGCTGTGTCTTGTTGGTGGCCGGTGTCATGTCCCTCTGGTGCGTCGCGGTTGGTGTCTCGGCTTCGGTGGGCACTTGGTTGTATCTTCAGGCCTCAGGTGTCATTCCGAGGCCAGAAGGAAGGCTGGGTGGCTTGTAAGCGGGGCCGAATGCCACCGCAAGGGTCTCGATGGCCCTTTCTATTTCGAGCTCGGTAGGGGAGCTCCTGGCAACTAGTTTTTGTTTTTCTTCGTTATTTTTGGGTGCTCCCTTATTTTTTTCGGATTTGGGGCTAGTTCGCGCCAAGAGGTTGGAATTCAGGCCTCCCATTGGCTGTTGGTCATTCCAAGATGGCCACCGCAAAAAGGGCACAAAAATGGATTCGGCTGCTTCTGGCGTGCCGGTTTGGGGTGGCTCTTCTCTTACCGGGGTGGTGGCTTTTTGGGTTGATTCTGGTCCTTCGGTCGCTGCTCCACGGCTCTCGAGTAGCCTCTGGAGGTTCGCGACGAGGTCCTTGTTAGATGCAGGCATCTCCATCATTTTAAGTATGGCTTGCCTGAGGTCATCATTTCTTCGTGATGCGTCTCTGCCGTTATCATTTTCTTCTCCCTGCAGTTCTTCACCCCTGGATGGCGTGCTCAAGTCTATGGTCCTCACGTTTCCAGTCGGGGTGGCCTTCAGTATGGCTCCGGTGAGTGTTAGTTGCATTGCCATCTGCCTGGTAAACGCTCTGGTGTTTACTCTCCTCTTCCTCGTTGAGTAAACAGCTTGCTCAGATATCCATTCCTACTCTCACACGTTCCAAACGGTGTTCATCCTAAATTGCTAAAATTTTGTAGAGATTCTCAGTCATCCAGGTCATGGTTGCCCCAAAGCAGGGGTGAAATTTTCCCAGTTCGGTCCGGTTCGCCTGAACCGGTAGTAAAAAATGTAAAAAAAAAAAGTTCCAAAGATCATGTGAGCGATGCACGATCATCGGAAATTTTTTTTTTACTTTTCTAGTATTTTTTTACTACCGGTTCTCTAGAATCGGTACTAAAAATGCTTTAGACAAGTAAAAAAAAAGGCTCTGATGATAAAACCTTTGGCACGTGATCGTCAGAGACTTTTTTAAAAAAAACTTTTAAAAGCATTTTTTACAACCTATTCGGCTGAATAAAAAGTAAAAGTAAAGAAAAAGGCTCCGAAGGTCATGCACCACAGCTGATCACAACTCCCTGCACACTCTTCTACTTAACCCATGCCTCCTTTTGGTGTGTACTGTGCATGCACACACACACCCCTCACATTTGGTGCATGATGAGCACTGAGCATGCACGCGCACAGTACACCTTTGATGCACAATGCTCATGCACAGCCAGCGAACTGGTAGTAAAGCAGTTCAGATTTCACCATTGCCCCAAAGGTGCTTTTTCAGGAGGCAACTGGACTTTCTTGTTTTTTCTTTTGAAGACGTTTTCAAAAGAAAAAAGGAAGAAAGAAAGAAAGTCCAGTTGCCTTATGAAAAAACACCTTTGGGACAACCATGACATGGATGACTGAGACTATCTACAGACTTATTTGACTGTGTGTTGTTGCCAGAGGGGGATATAGTTCTTTATTATCTTCTATGTTGCGTTTTATTGATGATAAGTTGCCTAGATTCACTGTGAGCAACTAGGCGGTATAAATTTTCTACATAAATAAATAAGGAAACTGCAAATATTGGACATGATTTGATTCAGTATCTCTAATCTTCTAACACAAGAACTGGATCCTCAATGTCTTGCTATCTTGGGGTGTTGAAAGACAGAAGTTGTTTCATTAAAGAATATTGGAGAATGATTGCAAATGCAGCAGCATGAGCATTTCTTTTTAAATTGGCAACTATAATAAATCTTAGTGTTTGGGATACTCCTCCATCAATCCTCTGTTGTCAGAATTAAGGACTTCAATAGGTCTCCTATGGATAGCAAACATCCTTCTGTCTTTTTTCTTGTGAGCAATTTCTCAAAGCCAGAAATATTACATGATGTGCTAATTCCTCTTTATCAGATGCTCCCTGTGGTTGAGGTCAGGTCTGAGAACAATGATGTAGCACTTTGGCAAGAATATGCATCCCAGGAATGCAGCGCTAGAGGACAAGATGGAGAAGACCTCCACAGCTACCATGGCTTTTCCTTTTGTGCTCAGATAGGCTGGAAAGAAGGAGATCCACACACTACAGAAGGCCAATATGCTGAAGGTGATGAATTTGGCTTCATTAAAACTGTCAGGTAATTTACGGGCAAGAAAAGCCACAATAAAGCTGGCAATGGCCAAGATACCCATGTAGCCCAAGACATAGTAGAAAAAGAAAGCTGATCCCTCATTGCACTGTAAAATCATTTCCTGGAGCTCTGAGTGCATATCCAACTCAGGGAATGGAGGTGATGTTGACAACCAAAGAACACAAATACATACTTGGACAATAGAACAGGAAAGAACAACAGAAAAAGCCAATCTTTTCCCCACCCACTTCCTCATCTATGATCCAGGTTTAGTGGCCATGAAAGCCACAACCACAGTGATGGTTTTGGCCAGCACACTAGAAATGGCCACTGAGAAGGTGATGCCAAAACTTGGTTGTCGGAGAAGGCAGGTCACCTTGTCAGGTTGGCTGAGAAAGAACAAAGAGGAGAGAAAACAGATTTGAAGAGAGACAAGGAGGTTGTAGGTGAGGGACTGATTGTTGGCTTTGACAATGGGAGTATCCCTGTGCATAATAAAAGTTCCAAGTACCCAAGAAGTCAAAAAGAAGAAACAAAGAATTGCTATGGATAAACCAATTCCTAAAGTTTCTTCAAAAGTTAGAAAGACCAGCAATTTCAAGATACAGCCTTTCTTTTCTTTATTTGGATAATGATCTTCTGAACATTCAAAACAGTCATCCATATCTGAAAGAAAAGGCAAGGCAAGTGTTTATACATTTCATATTTTAGAAACATTTTAAATTTCTTAAAATTTAGAGCATTTTGACTTTTCCTGTTTTTCAAAAAGCACAAAGAAGAAATCTGAGGGGGGGATATAAGAGTTTAGCTCTTATGGGAAAACTTTATATTCAGAACAAAAGATTGTGATTCACAAGTATAGAAATGAATATTTCTATACTTGTGAATATTTGTTTACACTAAAGTAGTGTATTATAGTTTGCTTAAGTCTATTCAATGAAAATTTACTGGAATGTCTAACCTACCCTTTTCATTTAAAATCTTCCCTTCTGGGCAAGGAACACAGTTGTAGCAACAGAATTGCTTTCCTTCCAATCCTTTCTTCCAGTATCCAGGGTAGCAAGGGTCATTACATTGAGAAAAGGGAATAACCTGGTGATAAATATAAATGATTTTGTAAAGTGAAATTTTTAAGCAGTTTATAACGTTCTCATTCATGGTAGTGAGAAGAATATTTGAATTCCTGACTTCTGGCTGATATTGCAGCGATATTGGACATGAGAAGGGGGTCTCCGAGCTCCCACACCAAGTTCTCCACATTAAAGGGCTCCGAAAGGAATGAAAGCCACCCTGGAGGGGTGGTGAAGAAAATAGGGGCACCCTGCAGGTCGCAGAGAGTCGCAATCTCTCCTGTTGAGAGCGCCATCTACTGACAAAGGAAAACATACCATATTCTACAACCCTGGGAAAATTTTCGATTAGAAAAATAAACAACATTTATTTGGAAAACTGTGGTGATATTTACTGTTCTATACTTATCTACCTTATGACTATGGGCGGTGCAATGGTGAGAACAAGGAAGATACCTAAGTAAAGCAATTTTTGAATTAAGATATATGATTAAACTTATAGAGGGAACATGAAAGATATTTGGAGAGTTCCCTGGACTACCTGAACATCTGAATGAATAACCTGGGATATAAAAGAACTGTGACTAAAGTATTCTTTGAAGAGCAACATTAGGCCTGAATATATGGTTGTTGAACTATTGAGTAAAAGTGGACCTTATTAAAATAAGACGAGATGCTCCATATGGGGGAAATGAGTGGAAGTTCAAAAAAAAATATTGTTGATGTTCAAAAGCATTAAGGACTGTATGACAAAAAACTTCAGGGAGATAAACAATTTAATTCAAAGCATAGATGGGAAAATAGAAAAGATTCTACAAGGTACAATGAATAAAGGCCAAGATGCCCAGGAGAGGGAGGAGAGAATAGAAAGAATGGAGGAAAAAACACAACAGATAAATCAACAAGCAAAACAAGAAGAGAAGATAATAAAGACTATAATGATGAATGAAACAAATCAGGGGAAAAGTATTTTAAGAGATTTCAAAATGGAATGGGAAGATACCATTGAAAAAGAGATAGGAGTTTGGGCAAATACCCTGGAGGCTTGGCAGCATAAGAGGATAGAGATGGAGGAATATAGAAAGAGTAAACAGAAAAAGTCGAAACAGTAAAAATGCAGAGGTAGTGAGAGACAAAGATCCAAGAGAGGAGTATGGGAGGTATGTCAAAAAACAAATAAGAATTGAAATATTAAAATGGGCAAGAGATGGATAGAAAGGAAAGGGGTTTCCTTGTTCCCCCCTTCTTTCTTTAATATAATGGGGGCCTGATTAAAAGTTATTTATTTATTTATTTATTTATTTATTGGTTTGATTTATATGCCGCCCTTCTCCTGAGACTCAGGGTGGCTTACAATGCGTTAAGCAATCACCTTCATACTTTTTTTTTATTGCAAAAGTTTTACAATTACATTTTCACCCCATTTCCCCCCCCAACCCACCCCATACTCCCCAACCTAACCCTCCCAAACCCCCCAACCCTCCCCCCTGACTTCCACAGAATATAATCCCATCAAAATCCCCTTTTTATAAAACCTGAACCCCTCAAACCCCCATATCATTTTTCATCTTCACAAAGTTCAAATATTTCTATTCTATTCTATTTTTATATAATACTTTCAGTGAAAAGCTATTTGATACTTCCTAGTTTGATATTTATTCTGCACATAATCTATCCATTTTTTCCATTCCCATTCATAAGTCTCTTGTATATACTTTTGTATATACCTGCTTAGTAGGGCTTTTGGCCCTCCCTAAGCAGTGTTCTTTTTTATACAAAGTCATCTTATTGCCCCCACAATCCAGCTCCTCATTTTACCTACCTCGGAAGGATGGAAGGCTGAGTCAACCTTGAACCTGGTGATATTTGAACTCGCAGTAATTGCAGGCAGCTGGCAGCTAAGTGCTACTTTAAGAGCACTTTAGTCCGCTGCTCCACCAAGGCTCTTTTTCTTCTGATACTTCTTATAATAGAAGTAGAAGTAGAAATAAAGATACATGTGTTATAAAATGAATAAATGGGCAGAAGATTAGAGGTTGAAAGATGGATTTAATATGTATGTATAAATAATATGGTGATTGTTGTCAGGATGGAGTAAGGGGATTAGATTTTAATACAATATATGTACTATACTAGGATTAGTAAGATTGGCCTGATTAAATAGAATAAATTAAAGAATTAAATGGCAAGATTAGAGGTTGAAAGAGAGTATTATTATTATGCATGCTTAAACAATGTTGTAATTGGCATTAGAATGATACATTGAAATATTGAATAATTTCATAATAAAGGTTTATATCTTAATACAAATAGTAAAATAGTATCAAATAATACTGAGTCCACACCTGGTTAAAAGCTGGGTGACACACAATCAGCTCTTCATCAATGATTAATTCCTTCGTATTGGGAGTATGAGGACCCATCTTTCCAACTCTAACTCTCTGAAAGGATCCGTTTGGAAAAGTGATCAAGTTGGTGATGTCGAAACCACCTGTTTCTTCCCCTTTCTCATTCAGGAACACTCTGTCCCCAGCTGAATTGTTAAAAGAAATGCCTTGAAGAAATGAATGGAGCTACTTGAAAGAGAATGGAAGAGATAGATAGATAGATAGATAGATAGATAGATAGATAGATAGATAGATAGAATGAGAGAGGGAGGGAGGGAGGAAGGGAGGGAGGGAGGGAGGGAGAGAGAGAGAGAGTCTTCCCTACTAAGCAAACCAGCTATCCATGGCAGCCATCCAGTGCTCAGACAACCTAAGATCCTGACTGTGGCTTATTCATATAGCAACTGATTTGCCCCAGGGAAGAACCTTTGCAGCTGTGTTTGACTGGAGTCCGGATGGCCTCTCCCAAGGGGAAGAAAAGAAAGATGGCATATTGCTCTCCAAACAGTAAGGAAGGTGGAACCAATCCTCAAAAGCAACAGAAGATTGACGGATTTTGCCAGCCTTTGCACTCAACAGTGGGTCGAGCATCCTCCCCGCTTTCCCGGCCGGTTAGCCGTGATGTTTTGGCATTGTTTGGGGATTCCCCCCTGGAGTGGGAATTGCAGGCAGAGGAGAATCAATCAGGAAGTCAGCTGGGAAGCTTGCGAACCCCTCTTTGATGACAAATGACTCAGCAACTTTGGGTGAATCGGCTCCAGGCCGGGACAAGGGCTTAGAGTCAGAGTTTTACAACCATAGTGGTTTAGCTTTAGGACATAGCTTTAGGACTTGAAAACCAGCTAAATGTTAGTACAAGGGATTTCATTAGCCGACACAGTATGCTCACTTCTCAGACAGTCTTGGCCATTTTTGACCAATTTGCAGAGGTGCGTTTAAAGTTAGACTCTGTGATCAATTTTATTGCTGCGGCACAGACGAAAAAGCCGCAGGTATGTTCAACTGGCTGTCAGACAGAACGACCCGGCCAGATGGTGCAACCGAGGGAAAGAACAAGCGGACAATATATTGACTGTAAGCATGGGAAAAAAGCAAGAGATGGTGAGCTGGTTGGACCTGAAATCCCACGGTACAAGAGTGGGGGGGGGGAACAGGCGATTATTGAAGGAGCAGATTGTATTGAATATATATAATTCTGAGATAAATGTGGGTAGATGGTCTTCAAAAAGACAGATAGTGACCTCTTTGTCACAGCTTACTCGGTGTGACAAGGGGGCAGTAGATTTGGCAGCATATGAACATCTTCCACAATGTGATAATTATTTCAGAATTCTTTTTAAGTTCAAACAACAGCTCTTCCCAAGCCTGCTTATGCGAATGAGAGGATTCTTGGCTTATTATCAAATTTTACCTACCCGAGTTTTTTCTAGTGGTGAGGCCATCCCGCTAATTCAGAGAGCCCCTAGGGAGAGTGTGGCAGTGCATGGGACAGCTGTTTGGGAAAGTGGACTGAATAAGGAAAGCAGGCTGGCCAAGGTAGGGAGGAGATTTAGTGTTACAGAGGAAATGTCGGTTAGGGTTTTGGACCCAGCTGAAGTGAAACTTCCTTCAATTGGCTTGGTACAAGATGAGACATTCGATTCTGCCTGTTTGGAAACTTTTTCCTCACTTTCACAAATGGAGCAGCAAGAAGTACTTAAAAAACTTAAAGAGATGAGGAAGCTGCTGAAGCAGACTATTTCTTCTGCCGCTCCTTTAGCGTCGATAGCTCTACCCCCTTCAAGGCATGATGCAGCTCCGGAGAGTCAGCAGCCTATACACCCAGGAAGCCTGATGCCCACGTCTATACAGCACAAGGTACCAGAGACAGTAGATTTGATAACACAAAGTGTTATGGGACAAACATCGGAGATGGAAGGCACCCAGGAAGGAATCCCCCAATCCCCCTTAGTGGCAAAGATGATACCAAGAAACGACACAAACGCGGTGCCTCATGCAAAATCATTTACTGTGGAGGCAGAGATTAATAGAGCCCATGGACCTGCAAGTCCGAAAGTAACAGGCAGTGCAATGATGCCCAAACAGACTTCTATTGAACTCAGGCAATTAAATGGGTGTGTGTGTGTAAATGAGGGAGGAGGGGTAGGAGAGATTATCCAAGAAGCCTGACTAGGAAATAGCGAGCAACCACGTCCTTCAAGAGTGCACTTCCTCTCTTGGAATGTGGCAAGATGGAGAGGAAGTTGGTGCACAGATGACTGTATTAAATTTTTAAATAGGTACCATGTAATTGCCTTGCAGGAGACATGGGTTAGCAGCGATGAGACCCCAATTGAGCTCCCCGGGTTTAATATTTGGCAGCTGCCAGCAAAGAGAGTAGCTAAAAAAGGAAGAGCCTCTGGAGGATTGGGCATTTTGGTGAAAGCCGAACTAGGATGGAAGGGAAATGAGATATGCTTGGAGGATGGCCCTCTATTTTTTCAAGCAATCCATTTGGCATATGAAGGGAAGTCAATGATATTTGCAAATGTGTACATCAACCCAGCAATGGGGGATTTGTGTGAGGCTCTAGAGGTAAAAATATTAGATATACGGAAAAAATTCACAAAAACACCTCTAATTTTGGCAGGAGACTTTAATGCGCGTGTGGGTCCCTCGTTGGAACCTTTTATTGAAAACGGTACAATTCCTGAGGGATATTTACATAACCAACAATCATGGGTCTCCCAAGACAGGAAAAAGAACAAAGATGGGGGGAAATTTCTAACTATGGTATACAACTGTAACCTCCAAATTGTAGGCCAGTACTCGGAGCTCAGAAGGTACCACATAACTTCTTTTGGCCCCAAGGCATGTAGTTCTATTGATTATTTTTGTGTCTCTCACAGCCTAGTAGCAGGGGCAACTTCGGTCTTGACGTTATCAAGGTCAGAAAGTGATCACCTTCCTATTGCGACGTCCCTGGCAATCCCTTCAGATTTAAGGAAAAGGAATCAAACAATCCAACAAATAGGCCTCAATTTAGAAATAGCCCAAGAGAGAAGATTAACATGGAAGAGGGTTGATAGCAAAGCAGTGACTGAATTCATGAATTCACCATGTATGGAAGCCTTAGCGCATATATGCGCAAACAGTACGGGTGAACAAGAGCCTATAGTTTGTTTTGCAGAAATATGCCATAAATTGAAGCATTTTTCCATGACTACCAAGCCAATGGGCCAGTCTGATTCTAGTAACTCAACGTGGTTTGACAATGACTGTAAGGAAAAGAAAAAACAGCTTAGGAAATCACTTAGGGGATACTTAAGCAGCCCAAATATGGAACTACAGAAGGAGTATATTACCATAAGGCAGAAATATAAGCAACTACTGAAGAGAAAAAAGGCCTCCTATATCGACAACTTATGGGCTGGTCTAGAACAGGCAGCAAAGCTGGCCTTACCCACACTATTCTGGTTGGAGGTCTCAAAAATTATTAGAGATAGAAAACCAATAAGTGACCCAAACATTAGTGCAGAAAGATGGGAGAAGCATTTGGCCACGCCAGCAGCAGTGGAAAGCTCTGATGAGCTTATATCCTCTCCGAGCTTGATACAGGAATATGAAGCCTTACCACAGTGGGAAGAAGTGTCAATCACGGAGGTGAGGAGTTTAATCTCCTCCCTGAAGACAAACAAAGCTCCAGGACAGAATGCGCTCCCGGCATCGTTATTTAAAGATAACATAGCCTGGTGGGCGCCCGTCCTGGCGGGTCTCTTTACTTTTATCAATAGAACAGGGCAAATTCCTGCCAGTTGGCGTTCATCAATAATTATCCCCTTACATAAAAAAGGTTCTAGAGATAATCCAGATAATTTTTGATTAATTAGTCTAATCGATATTTCAGCAAAAATTTATGCTAAGCACTTGCTTCATAAATTAGAGGACTGGATAATGAGAAATAACATCTTAGCTGAAGAGCAGTCAGGTTTCAGGAGCGGAAGATCTACTATGGATAATTGTTTTGTGCTGGACCATCTAATAACAAAGTTTAAGTCTTGGAAAAAACCTCTGTATGTGGCATTCATAGATTTGAAGGCAGCCTTTGATACAATTGATAGAAAAATTTTATGGAATAAATTAGAGGCTATGGGAATAGAAAAGAAATTGTTATATTTAATTCGACTGTTATACACGGAAACCCAAGTAAGAGTTCGAGTGAATAGGTCAGGATCGGTAACAAATGCAATCCCATTAAAAAAGGGCATCAGACAAGGTTGCATTTTAGCCCCAACACTTTTTAACTTATATTTAAATGACCTCCCAAAATGTCTGGAAGATACATCACTCCATGGGCCTAGTATAGGAACAAGACAGGTCAATTGCTTGTTATATGCCGATGATATAATTTTGTTGTCGGCCTCACAGGTGGGGCTACGAAGGTCACTCGGGAGGTTGGCAGCATATTGTATAAAAAATCGCCTGACAATTAATATAGAGAAATCAAAGGTAATGATATTTAGCAGTCAACAAAATATAAGGAGATGGGTTTTAAATGACAGAAGAATAGAACAAGTTCAGTCATTTACCTATTTAGGGCTAGTATTTCAGACAACTGGCAAATGGAATAAGCAGGTAAAAGCCGGAGCTTGGAAGGCCATGGCTCGGATGGCTCAATTAAACAAACTTATTTTAGAGAAAACTCCATCTTCATTAATCCCAGTGCTAAAGGTCTTCCAGGCGAAAATCGAACCAGTACTTACCTATGGGGCAGAAATATGGGGGTCAGTTAAGCTGCCTGGGCTGGAAACCCCTCAAAATAAGTTCCTGAGGAGAATTTTGGCAGTGTCCCCCGGAACCCCAGCATGTGTAGTAAGGGCAGAAACAGGAGTCCATGCGACTGGCACTAGGGCCTTGTTGAAGACTGTTTATTATTGGTTGAGAATAATCGAGATGGAGGAAGGAAGTTTACCAAAATTAGCGCTAATGGAGCAGATTATCTCAAGTAATAAAAATAACTGGTTATCAAGAGTTCTGAAGCAGGTATCTAGCTCTGGTATCCCTTTAAATTGGCAGCAGTACGACTATAGGCAGATCCGAAATTGGATTGCACAGAGATTTAAGGACATAAGTGCCCAATCGGATATTGCACAGGTGACAGCAGTAAAAGTTTGCCCCTGGTTATCAGCCAATAAACAAATTTTCAAAATAGAAAAATATTTAGCTGTGCCTTTGTTTCCCGTCCTGAGAAGATTCTTTACAAAACTGAGGTTGGACCAGCTTGGAACAAATATGCTCTGGGGTAGATATAAGGGTATTCCTGTAAGGAAAAGGGTCTGTCTGTGTGGGACAGGGGAAGTCGAAACAACGTCCCACGTAATTTTTGATTGCCCCCTATATTCAGACCTGAGGGAACATCAACTGGGCAGGATCTTTTATACCAGCACCCCTAAGTCTAAAGAGCACTTTTTGCGATATTGTTTGTTAGGTTCCAACTTGCAGTTGGTAAAATGGATTGCTAAATTTGTGGTAAAGTTGATGGGAAGGAGGACAAAGTTGGTGCAGCAAAATGCGGTAGATTGTAAGAATGATCACTTGATCTAACAATGTAATTTTAATAGCAGTTAACACTGATTGGGTAGATGCAGGGGCGACATTATAATATAAATTTAATTATATTTAAATGGTACTTTAAATTATTGTATTTTATCCCGATTTTATTTTGGATCGTATTTTATTCTAATTGTATTTTAATTGCGAGTTATTCCAATTTTACTTAATTTGTTTTACCAAACCTTTGTAATGATTTGTCTTTGTAATTCTGCACTTGATATGGCCCAAAGGGCTAATCAATAAATAAATTGTATTAAGAGAGAGAGAGAGAGAGAGAGAGAGAGAGGGGGGGGGGGGAGGGAGGGAGGGAGGGAGATGGAAGGATAATAATGAAGAAGTGGCCAATATATTAAACTTTTACTTACTCATTTTTCCCATTGCTCTAACAAATATCAAATAAGTACACTTAGAATATAGATAATCTATATTTCAGAGAAAGACACAGGTCTGTTATAGTAAGACACAGGTCTGTTCTAGTATTACTTTAATGTTACTTCCAGGGGAAACAGGACGGATACAACATCATCTATCTCCAATCTACAACAGAGTCCTTTCAACAGTTCCAAGAACAAAGCACACCCATTTGTACCACACAGGTAATCCTGATGACTCAGATAAACCTCCAAGGTGACCTTAACGACTCGCTAAAAGAATGCAAATGACCACTTGTCTGCAAGGAGTATAAATCCTTCCATTCCCCACCATTCAATCAGAGCTGAAGAAGTTTCTTGGATGAGAAGTGAAACGTCTTCAAAGAAAATCCAGAAAGTCCAGTTGCCTCTTGAAAAAGCACCTTTGGGACACTTATACCACTTCACTGTGCTTTACAATAATAAATAAATAACTTTATTGTCACTGTACGTGTATACACGGTACACCCATTCACTTAACACCCAAAGACCAGGTCCAACACACATAACAATCTCCAAACACACTCCCACCCACCGCAATTCCCAACCCCTAAACCACCCAAACATCCACACAACAGACCAAGTAATACTGTCCAACAGCTCACTGATGGTGGCCCTTTAGTTCATTGTTGAGTGCAATTATAGCTGTGGGATAAAAACTATTCAGAAAATGTGTGGTCCAAGTTTTAATTGTTCTGTATCTTCTGCCAGAAGGCAACAGTCCAAAAAGATTGTAAGCAGGATGGGAAGAGTCTCTGAGAATGCTTTGCAACTTTCTCAAACAGCGAGATTCGAAGATGTCATCCAGGGCTGGTATCTGGAGTCCGATGATACTCTGGGCAGTTTTAATGATTCTCTGTAGAGCCTTTTTGTCTGCTACAGAGCTGCTCCCATACCATGCAAGAATGCCATATGTCAGGACACTCTCAATGGTGCTGCGATAGTAGGACAGAAGTAGATGCTGAGATAGATTTCTCTTCCTGAGCATTCTCAGGAAGTACAGCCTCTTCTGTGCCTTCTTCACAACCCTCTCTAAGCAGTTTACATAGTCAACATATTGCTGACTCCTCATTTTACCAACTTCAGAAGGATGGAGGTTGAATCAAACTTGAGCCGGTGTGAATCAAACTGCTGAACTGCTGGCAACCAGCAGTCAGCACAATTTGCTGCAGCACTGCTTTCTAACCACTGTGCCACCATGGCTCTGGTGAGAATTATTATTCACAATCTCATAAGAAAAATGATATGTCTACATGACATGAAAATATTCATGGGGGGTGGGAGGTGGCACAAAAAGACTGCCTTCAGATACAATGCAATTGAATTCTTCTTGGAATCAGATTGGATATATTCACAAGACAGGCCAATTCTATGTGGAGGTGAAAAGTTATTTATACAATGAAAATTGATGCATACAGTAAATCCCATTAAGTATACTGAAATTAGTAAGGACACAGTTTATGTTCATCCTCTTATTTTATAAAATGAATAGCTTTGTTGCCTCAGTTTCTCTATTGATTTGGAGCCATAAATGAGGATAAATAAGCTATATTAGATTGTGGATGATTGTGGATAATCATTGAAATACATGATAGGTGTGGAAAGATTACCTGCCAAGGCAGCAGATTTGAAAATTCAACCCTTTGAATCTCTCTTGGTTGGGATTTTGATCTCACTGCCTTATGCAAAGAATGTGCCACTGCATAAACAGCATTGTAGATACTGTAGGTTTGGCCAGTCATCTGAAATTCAAACAGAGCACCAGGTAGATTCTCCAAATTCTCTTCTCCACTACAAGTTTCATTTATCCTCGAAGATAATTCCGTATTTGAAAATGAACAATCGAACAATTGCTCCCAAACCTCTTGAAGAAATGCATCTTTGTGGGTTGAAGGTTTGATGACTTGAAGAAATTCTTTGAAGCCTTGAATGTCTCTTGTATGCACAGTAAAGGAAAGAGCCCCATGGAACATCTGGAGATCCCAACTCCATTGAGTTCCCATCAGGATGAAATCAATTGGATTCATCAGGATCCAAACCTTATTACATAATGCACGCTCTTTATTTTCAGGATCACGTAGAAACATGACAGTTCTGAGCCACACTATTGTATATGTTTCTCCATAGACCAGAAAAGCATTTGCTTTTGGATCTATCAATTTATCAGAAATAATTGAGAATGAATTGAACAATTGGGACAAATCTTTCAAGTGGATATGTTGTGGAATTTTTTCTGTGAAAGCTAAACAGACTCCGTTCTGAGAAAGCAACAGCTGCAGTTTCTGCAAAAAAACATTCTTCTTTATTTTCAGAAGCAAAGAGTCCAATCCACGTCCATCCAAAATGGAGAAGAAGTTGAATAAGTCCAGCGTACTGATGCTCCTCTTTTGGGACCATGCAATAAAGTGGAAATAACTCAGTAATCTGAAAGTCTTCTTGGGCAAAGGAACCATAAATCAACTAAAGATACAAAAAAGAGAAATTCGTTCTTCATGAAAATCATGGGACAAATGTGAAGACTGCTTGTTAGAAATTTAATGAAGATCTCCCTATATTGAACATTTGTCCAATTCTGTGTAGATTATGACAATTCTGATGAAAAAGAGAAGCAACTAAAATCCCAAGATGAAATATTTTCTCATCTGAAATATAACTAGATTACAACCACACTCAGTTTCCTAATACAGAGTTCCAGTATGTTCATCCTTTTGGAACATCTGGAAACTTGCTAAATATCTGAGCTTGTGAACTCTTCTCAGCCTAAGGAAAAGATTTTTAAGAGCTAGACTTACTGGACTACCTACTTTCCTTCTTTGTAGCAGATAAAGTAAAATACTTGTACACAAAAGACTATGCCCATGAGATTCTGGAGGAATAGAAAGGATTAATCATGTCTTCCTTTACTACAATTATTATAGAGATAACCAAAAGAGTTCAGTTACAGGAATTGGGTATTTCTAGTGTGATAAAAAGAAGGACTAGGGGAGGCATGACAGCAATAGTGCAACATTTGAGGTTCACTTTGACGAAAGAGGAGAGCTACCAACTGGATTTGATGTTATCAACTGGGTCACCTTCCCCAACCAATCATTTCATCGTATCAAAACTGGAAAAATAGCTCCAGTGACTCTCCCTGAAAATCTCCTTACTCTTTCTGCAGAGGAGATCATCTGGCCCCCCATGTTTAACCAGGTAGTTTTGGCAACAATATCAAACCATGGTGAATAATTTACGTTATTTTTACCTACTGCTTCAATGTTCAGAAAGTTCTTTCAGGAATTACAGGCATACAATGACTCTTTTCTCAAAGTGACTAGTGAACATGATTACCCTAAAATAAAAAACCAATGCAAAACATTTGCACTGATTAGAAGAGAGATTTCTATTAAGGGGGATTTTAAAAATATAAGGAAAAACTCTGTCCCAGAGTTTACATGATTTCTGGGAACGTTGGAGTTTTAGAAGCAGGACCTCAAATAGCAACACTATGTAAAGTGGCAAATTTTAGTAACACTCAGCGTCCTAAAAATTGCAACCTGCGACATTCTCTATTTAACAGATACAAGTATTATAACAGTTTTCCTACCCAGACACCAAACACCCCTATTATGAAGTCAGCTTCATTTAATTAGCATCATGCAGTAAATGCAGTTAGGAGTGGTGTGGTGGCCTAGAGGTGGAGCTCTCGCCTCACAATCAGGAGCCTATGAGTTCAATTCTAGGTAGAAGCAGATATTTCTCTCTCTGGACACAATGAGAATATATCTGCTGAACAACTCTCCACATTGGCATTAGGAAGGACATCCGGCCAGTAAACACTCTGCTAACACTCAATTCATTTGCCCAGACTCTACCCCACAAGGGATGATGGGTTGTTAAACAAGGATTATGATGCCGTAAATGCAGTTACAGAGGACTGCTGGGTAGAAGAGGCTCTCCTTTTCCCCACCATCTCCCTAATACTCCATCAATGCTACGATTTGTATTCACTGAATCTCCATGTGAGAAAAGGAGACGCTAAAGCCGTTGAGGAAGTTATGATTTATCCCCAGAGTTAGAATTACTGAACATGTTTGCATCATAGAACCTTGGTGGTGCAGCAGACTAAAGTGCTGTTAAATAGCACCAGCTACCTGCAATTACTGCAAGTTCAAATCTCACCAGGCTCAAGGTTGACTCAGCCTTCCATCCTTTCGAGGTAGGTAAAATGAGGACCCGGATTGTGGGGGCAATAAGCTGACTTTGTATAAAAAAAAAGAACACCGCTTGGGGGGCCCAAAAGCCCTACTAAGCAGGTATATACAAAATTATGAAGGCTATTTCTTAATGCATTGTAAGCCGCCCTGAGACTCCGGAGAAGGGCGGCATATAAATCGAACCAATAAATTTTTAAAAAATACAGTACATAGATGAGAGGCCTGTATTTCTCTACAAAGGTAGCAGTAAAGCGTAAATTAACCAAAGTTGTGTTTCCATCCTGGGTTTTGTTATTGTTTTGCATTTATGAAACCATTCTAGCTTAATTTTGTAGGGAAAAAAAAGCTGAATAATAATAAAATAAAAAATAATATATTTATATATTTATAATATAAAAACTGACTTGAACTGAATTTGTTAGGGTGAATAAGATAATTGTCATTCTATAACAAGAGAATGCAGCCTTTTTCCTCATCCTCCTGATTTTTCTGAGTCTTAAAAAAATAGAAAAATTGTGATAGCTTCTACAAAATATGGGGATCTGTATCAGTCTTTAAAATTGCACTGATAAATTTCTGTGGTGATTATTATCACGTTTTTATTAAACATTTTTATTCCAACAGGCTGGTCTGGCCTAACTCTCCCTTTTTAATTGGCTTTTAAATTGGCTTTTAAATGTTTTTTAGATAAATTGGATGCTTTTAATTTTTTGAGCCTAAATTATTTAATCTGTTTTTAATAGTTTTTAACTTTTGTATGTCTCTGTATTTTATTTTGGCTGTTCACCACCCTGAGTCCTTCGGGAGTAGGGCGGTATACAAATATGATAAATAAATAAATAAATAAATTATGAATATGGCCCACCATATTCAACAATGATCTGCACTAATTTTCATTTTTTGTGTTTGTGTGTGTGTGTTGATCAACTTTATTTATTAATTAAATTTACATGCCACTCATCTCATTGCCAGGCTACTCTGGGTGCCTGACAATGTCATAAAAGCAAATTGTCAGCGTTCCAAATTAGGCTCTCTTCCAGCGCTGACATGAATGAAATGAAGCAGAGAGCAGAAGCGTTGATTTATTGCTGAGATGAACTTTTACCTAGTTTTCTGCATGCAACAGATAGTGTTACCTGGGTGACGGAGGGTGGGGGGCACATTCCTGTGAAAAGAACGTGCCAGGACGTAGAGATGGACCTGCATGATGGCCAATGGGACATGGGGGTTGGAGAGCGGAAGAGGAGGGTGTTGGAAGGGGGGGGCAGTTTGGCTGCAACCAGAGTTCAGGAATGTCGGATTTTTCTATTCTTAAATAAAAGTGATTCATTAGAGACTTTGCGTTTGAGAATGAAGTTTATTTAAGATAGCACCGAAGCCTGACACAAATATAGAAAAGACTAGAAATTAAAAACTAACTAAAATTAGATAATCAGTTTACAGAGGGGAAGAGGCAGCATCTTCTTCCTAGTCTACTAACCACCTCCAAATGGAACACCCCCATTGGGGCTCTAGGCCAATCGGCAGAGTGAGGTTTTAATACCCTTTATAGGACCAAAAGAATGTTGTGGTTCTTCTCTCAAAGAGAACAATGTTCCAGAGCATGGGAGTTATGGCAGGAAAGTCTCTTCTCCTGGACTCGTGGGCACGTACAGCCGACCCCGGTGCTTGAGCAAGCCCTCCTCCAAGGTCCATGGGGACGCGGGTCCGACTTCCGCTTTCTGCTGCTGCGACCAGTCATCCCGGCGTTGTGCTTCCAGCACCTGAGCCCGCAGGTCCACCAAGGATTCCGCTGGCAGCACCATCCGGGGGGGAAGGGAGTCCTTGGGGCAAAAGTATTCCAGCTTGCGGGATAGGGCATCTGCCCTCTGATTGAGGTCGCTCGGGATATACGTAACGCGGAAGTTGAACCGGGCGAAAAACAATGACCACCGAATCTGCCGCTGGTTCAACTTCCTGACCGTGGTGAGGTGCTCCAGGTTCCGATGGTCCGTCCGCACCTCCACCTGGTGTCGGGCCCCCTTGAGGTGATGCCGCCATGCCTCGAACGCAGCCTTGATAGCCAGCAACTCCTTTTCCTAGATGGTATACTTGCGCTCGGCAGGGTTGAGCTTCCTGGAGTAGTAGGCGCAGGGAAAAAGAGTGCCGCCATCCACTGGGGCCTGTAGCAGCACCACCCCAAGCGCCACGTTGGACGCATCCATCTCGGCCACGAACGGACGGTGCGGGTTGGGATGCTTCAGGACCCTCTCCGTGACGAAAGCCTGCTTGAGGATCTCAAAGGCCTGCTGCTGCGGGGGCCCCCACCTGAACGAGACCTTTTTCCGTAGGAGCTGGGTCAGCAGTAAGGTCGGGGTGGCAAAGCCCGGGATAAAGGTCCGGTAGTAGTTGGCGAACCCCAGCAGGCGCTGGACGTCCTTCACCCGACGTGGGGGTTCCCAGCTGCACAAGGCCTACACCTTGCGCGGGTCCATTGCAATGCCCTTGGGGGTGATGATGTGCCCGAGGAACTCTATGGAAGTCTGGAAGAAGTAACATTTCTCCAACTTCGCATAGAGTTGGTGCTCCCACAGGCGCTACAGGACCTGGCGGACATGCTGGAGGTGGTTCTCCTGGGTCCAGGAATAGATCAGAATGTCATCCAGGTAGATCACCACGAAATGGTCCAGCATGTCCCGGAACACATCGTTCATCAAGTGCTGGAAGACCGCGGGGGCGTTGGTCAACCCGAACGGCATGACGGTGTACTCGAAGTGGCCGTACCGGGTGCCAAATGCCGTCTTCCACTCGTCCCCCTCTCGCATGCGCACCAGGTTGTAGGCCTCAGAGATCGAGCTTGGTGAAGATCGAGGCCTCCCGCAACTTCTCCATCAGCTCCGGGATCAGCGGCAGGTGGTAGCGATTCCGCACCGTGATGGCGTTCAGGCGCCGGTAGTCACAATACAGGTGTAAGTCCCCCGTCTTCTTCTTCACGAAGAGGACCGGGGCCGAGAGTGGGGAGGACGAAGGCTGGATGAACCCTTGGGCCAGGTTTTTGTCCAGAAAGTCCCTCAGGGCGGCCAGCTCGGGCTCCGACATGGAGTACAGGCGTCCCGAGGGCAGGGGCACGTTGGGCAGCAGGTCCACCGGGCAGTCGTAGGGTCGGTGCGGGGGCAAGCGGTCCGCCTCTTTCTTGCTGAACACGTCGGCGAAGGACATCAGCTCCGGAGGCAAGGAGTCAGCCGGCGTGGAGACGTCCTGGCCGGCGCAGGTGTGGCGAAGGTGGTCGACGCACTGCAGGCTTGGGAACGAGATGGCGTTTCTCGACCACGCCACCTGAGGGTCGTGCGCCCGAAGCCAGGCCATCCCCATGACCAACGGGAAATGGAGGTCTGCCGTTACATAGAATTGGATCGCCTCCTCGTGCGTCCCCATGGCGAGGCGCAAGGGCTGGGTGGCGAAATTGATGGGCCCCGCCATGAGTTCCTGCCCATCGATAGTCTCGACCCGCAACAGAGGGTCCACCGGAACCAAGGGGACCTTATAGTGGGCCACAAAGGCCTGGTCCATGAAGTTCGTCATGGCCCCCGAGTCCACCAGCACATGCGCCTGGAGCCCCTCCAACTGGTTGGCCAACAAAACCCAGGTGTCCAGAATCAAATGCCGAGGGGGCTCACAGCCCACAGCTGCCGACTCCGGTGGGGCATGGCTACGTGCCTGGCCCAGGGCTTCCCCTTGGCCAGGCCAGGCCTGTTTCCCGGCTGGTCACGCCGAGACTCCGGAACAGGCATGGGCGCCCCACCCCGCTTCTTGGGGCATGAGGCGGCAAAATGTCCAGCCTCGCCGCAATAGAGGCACAATCCCCCCTGACGTCTCCGCATCTGCTCCTGGGCCGTCAGGTGAGGTCTGGCTGCTCCCAGCAACATGGGCTCCTCAGCCGTTGCCACAGAACGCGGGGTGGCCTGGGGCGCTGTCAGCATGGGACACGGGGGTGCAGGAGCTGCCGGGAGGTCCTGAAGGGCCCGACGAGGCCGTCACCGGGGGAGGCGGGCGTCAATCCGCAGGCACTGGGTCACCAGCTCGTCGAAGGTCAGAGGCACCTCCATCCAAACCAGCTCGTCCTGCAGCTCGTCCGAAAGGCCATCCTGGAAGGCGTCCATGAGCGCCGCCTCATTCCAGGCAGAGCCGTGGCCTAGGAGTCGGAACTCCGCAATATAGTCCTGCAGCGGGCGCTTTCCTTGGCGGAGGTCCTTGATGCACCTCGCTGCCGTCTGAACCCAGAGGGGGTCTTCATACATTACGCGCAGGTGCTGCAAAAAAACCCTGATCGTCCAGGAGCAAGGGGCTATTTTGCAGCAACAGGGGCGTGGCCCATCGGGCGGCAGAGCCGGATAGGTAGCTGACCAAGCCCAGTCATCCGGAAAATCCTCCGGCCTCATTGCCATGAAGAGTTGGCATTGCCCCATGAAGGCCGAAAACATCTCCGGCTGCCAGAAAACCTCTCTGGCACGTTCACTGGGCATCTTGAGCGGGGAGGAGGAGGAGGAGGGAGAGCTGCAGGAGCATTCCCCAAAGCAAGTTGGGCAGTTAACTGGGCCACTTGCTGCTGCAGGAGCTGGTTGGCATCTTGCAGCTGCTGTAACTGCTGCTGCAGCTGTTGGTCCATCGTGGTTAAACGATGGTTTACGTTTCAGGTGACGGACAAGATGTTCTGTCCCCGTCCCCACACACACACAAACAGCCAGCCGGGGGTTAAAGAAGTACTCAGCACACACAAGGTTCGTTATCAGGAACTTGGCAGCAATACGATAACCGTCTGCCAAGTGCTTTACTACAAGAAGAGGGAGTGTTCCTCCACCAGATAACACCAACTAATACACACAGTTTTCAAAACAGTCCAGCTCAAACATGAAACCTTCAGCAGATCAGGCGTTGTACAAAGTGACTAACCAGAAGTTAGCTTTGTCCGTCACAGAGTCTAAATGGCCACCACACTCTCTTATATAGCCTGTGGGGTGTGGTCCAGTGACTCAGCTTAATCCCTGGCACGCCTCCTCATCTGCTGCAAACGTTTATCTCGCCTTCGTTGGCGTGGATCCAGGAACGACTTATCACCCACATCGCTGTCATCGGAGACACCTGGCTCCTGGTCAATCTCCTCTCCCTCGGCAGATACCTGAGGCATTGCCAGAGAGGAGGGGTCTGGAGAGGGAGGCCTGGCCGGCTCCTCTCCTTCATGTTCGGAGCCTTCTTCCTCTGATAAAATGGGCTCGGGGATCGGAGCCACAACACAGATATCTGTGACTAAAGCATCAAACCAGGTTAGAGAATTACATGCATCTGAAACACAAGCATATTCAGCTTCAGTAGATGAACAAGAAACAAAATTCTGTTTACGCACTTGCCAATAAACAGGACATCCATTTAAGAACATCATATAACCTGAAGTACTTTAACGTGATTTCTTATCAGTTGCCCAATCAGAATCTGCATAACAACATAATTCTGCATAATCAGTATGTGTTGGTTCTAACAATAATTTCATATGTTTAGTGTATTTTAGGTATCTCAATAATTTCTTAATACATGACCAATGAAACTGTTTTGCCTTACCTACGTGTCGAGATAAGAGATTAACACTAAGTGCAATGTCGGGTCTGGTCCAACTACTAATGTACAACAGTGACCCAATAACTGAACGATAAAGTGTTTGATCCTCGAACTCAGGACTTTCTTCTTGTGTCAAGTTATGAAAATCTGTTTGCATGGGTGTCTTTGTTGTGTTAGCATCCTTCATGTTGCAATGATGCAAAATTTGTTCGATTTTATCCTCTTGTGAAAGACTAAACCCCTTCTGCGTTTTTTTTTTATTGCAAAAGTTTTACAATTACATTTTCATCCCTTTCCCCCCCCTCAAACCACCCCAAACTTCCCAACCTCCCTAACCCACCCTAACCCTCCCCTCCCCCCGGACTTCCTTACAGTATACTCATGTCAAATAAAGGGAAAAACCCTCCTTTATATATAAAACTTGAACCCCTCCCTCCCCCTTACAAGTTTCCCTTCTGCGTTTTTTTAATCTGAACACCTAAATAAGTGCTAATATGACCCAATGATTTCAATGTGAAGTATCTCTGCAAAGCTTTGGCAAAAATTTCACTCATTTGCTTATTTGGACCAATATAAACAATATCATCAACATAAACAAGAACTATCTCATATGCATTGTTAGATCTTTTTGTGAACACGCACTCATCAGTTTCAGACTTAATAAAGCCCATTGAATTTAGTTTGTCAGTAAGACATAAGTACCACATTAAACCAGACTGTTTCAGACCATAAAGACTTTTGTTTAGGAACCAGGTATCCCCTTCTTGCTGTCGGAATCCTGGAGGACCTCTCACATAGATCTCTTCATCTAGGTCTGCATGTAGATAAGCCGTGTCAACATCGAACTGGAAAAATTCTAAACCAAGAATAGTTGTGAAGGGGAGCCCCCTCAACCCAATGGTATATAATCACATTTATATTGCTTATTGCACTTTTATATAAAGGATAGAATCATAACGCCCTTTCTCCTACTTCTGTATGCCTAAAAGGGAACTGGGCATTTGTACCCTTCTGCTGTAACCATTGTAACCACAAGATGTACCAAGTTGTATTACTGGAATGTATTGGGTAAGATGTAAGATATACCCATATATGGAATATGTATCACAAAACTATAAACTTCTGCTTTTGTACTTTTCCAGTGAATCTCTCTCTTAGATTTATCTATCTGTATACACAATGTATTATCTATAAGCGGAACTGAATATGCTATGTCACTTTCAAAATCTCAGGAAACTATAAAGTCTGTCTTAGGGCGTAGTTCGGGGCTCAGTCCTCAGCAGGTGACTGCACTGGGCCTATTGCTAGCAATACTCAATAAACCTGTTTTCTCTGGATCTCCGTGGTCTTGTCTCCTGACTTATTTACAGGTACTGATTGGGATTAGTAAATCCCGCTTCATTTCTGGCGAGCCAGCCAGGAGACAACGGAATTTTTAAATTCCTCTGGACCGTCACCACGCTGTGGGAGGGTCTCGGAGGCTCGGGGAACCATCCCAGGCGCCATCGGACATCTTTTAGTCTGAGGGACTTCCCTGTGGAGCCGGCCCCTTCGCAGCCTCGGTTGACGCCTCCAAGAACCGCTTGAGGGAGACCAAGAGACCAGGAACACTTCAATCCAGCTGGAAGGAAAAGAGAAGCCTGCAGGCAAGTATCTGGGTCCCTGGGAAGAGGTAATAATTATTAGCCTGTAGATAGGGGAAGGCCTGATCACCCTCCCCTCAAGGCTAAAGGTGGGAGGTTTGTCTGGTGTGACTGGTGTGAGTGTTCCCCGCGGTTCTGTTCAGTGGCCGTTGAGAGTCCGGGACTGGCAGCCGGGGAAGTGTGATTGAGATCCCTTGGTGTTTCTCTGGGAAGGACGGACCCCTTACCTCCTTCTCAAACCCTTTTTTCCTATTTGTCTTGTCTGGTGCCCCTGGGTGGAAGATGGGTGGAGGAGGAAGTATGCCACTTACCCCTTTGGAATGTATGTTAAAACATTTTAAGGATGCCTACATTACCCAAGACTACGGTATAAGGTGGAGCAGGCAAAAGTTAAGGGTTTTCTGTGAGGTGGACTGGCCAGACTTTAAAGTTGACTGGCCAGCGACAGGGTCCTTGGACCCAGGGGTTGTACTGCAAGTACACCAGAGGGTTTTCCACCCCACGTTAGGACACCCGGACCAAGCCCCTTATATCGATGTCTGGCTTAATCTGGTACAACACCCCCCGCAATGGCTACAAAAATGCAAAGCCACAAGGTGCAGGCTGTTAGTCTCCCGCACTTTACCACACAAGAAGGGAGAAGCCAAGGCCCCAATTCTCCCCAGCTCCCCCGAGGAATTACCCAGTCCACCACCATATGTTCCGCGCGGGGATGACCAAATAAGCCCTAGGGCCAGTTCATCAGCGTCCAGCAGCACAGGAGTAGGAGCTGGTACCTTTTTGCGAGCCTTGGATGACTTGGGCATCCCTGACTCCCCTGGGGTACCGACCCCAGTTGACCGCTCCGCTCAAACCAGTCCAGATGGGGTGGAGTTGGGGGCTCGCCCAAAGGAACAAGAAGCCCGGAAAAGCGAATGGGTGACCCCCCCAGGGATGAGTTAGAAGAGGCAGTGGGGGGAGAACCATTGCCTCTTGAAGTAAAGGAAGGCCCCATAGCTGAGCGAACTCGTTCAAAGCACACCGAACGGGGTGAGGAAGATGATCTGGCTGAGGGTGGTGTGGCCTTCCTGAATCCCCTCCGAAGGGTAGACCAATCTGTGGTTGAACCAAACAGAGCGCCCGTGATAGTCTCTGTGTTTCAACACGTCCCTTTCACTTCTTCGGACCTTTTAAATTGGAAAATGCATTATGGTCCGTTTAGTGACAAACCATCAGAGGTCACGGATTTGGTCAAAACTATTGTAGATACCCACAATCCAACATGGCGGGATCTACGGCAACTGATGGCTACCATCTTTAATCCTGAAGAGAGAGAAAAGATTCGGAATGCAGCTCTTAAAATTTTAAAAGGTACTACGCCAGCCCAAGATACATTTGACCGATGGGTGGCTAAGAATTTCCCCTCCGAGGATCCAAGATGGGACCCCTATAAGATAGAGGACCTAAGGTCCCTTCAAGATTACCAGCGCCTTGTTGTGCAGGCAATCCAGGCAGCGGGGAAACCCACTACCAACATGTCAAAGCCTTCTTTGGTGATCCAAGGTGCCGACGAAGCCCCAGAAGCCTTCTATGCCCGGCTGTTAGATGCGTACCGCATGTACACTCCCATTGACCCCACACAACCTGAAAATGCTCGCATGTTGGCAATGGCCTTCATTTCTCAATCCGCCCCTGACATACGGCGAAAATTACAGAAGTTGGAGGGAGCTCTTGGGAAGTCAATGAGTGAGCTGATGGAGGTTGCAAGAAAGGTTTTCGCAAATAGAGATAGGATTGAGGAGAAGAAACAGGAGCAGAAAATGCATAAGAAAGCAGAGCTGCTCGCTGCTGCCCTAATGGCCAGGCCTGCGGCCCGGGATGGGCCACGATTGGGCGGAGGCTTAAGGGGCCAGGGGACAGGGGGACCCCTGGGGCGGAATCGGGGCCAGGGGTCAGGGGGACCCCTGGCGCCTAACCAGTGTGCCATATGTAAAAGGACTGGCCACTGGAGAAGAGAATGTCCCGACAGGGAAAAGGAACGTGTCAATGAAGGAAACCGGGGAGGCTTTGCTGGAAAGGACCGAGGTGGACGAGGCAGACCCTTTCGAGGGAGGGGACGTGGGACGTTTAACACCCCCCTCATCGGTCTAGCTGAAGTCGAGGAATGGGAGTGAAACAGACCGGGTTCAGCCCGCCTCCCAGAACCTATGGTCAGATTAACCGTTGGAGGCAAGCCCATTTCCTTCCTAGTTGACACAGGGGCCACCCGTTCCGTCATAACCAAACTCTTAGCTAAGCCCTCCCCGCATACCATCACGGTCCAGGGGGCCACAGGCCAACCAATTCAACGCCCTTTCCTCAATCCCCTAATTTTTCACACTGGGGGTAAAACTATAACCCATCAATTCGTGTACATGCCTGAATGCCCCCTTCCTCTTATGGGACGAGACCTGCTATGTAAATTACGGGCTCAGATTTCTTTTGACCATGATGGCTCTGCAACCATGACGTATGGCCAGGTCTCTATGGACGTCCCACAGGAGGAAGCATGGCGTCTAATGGCTCTGCAGGAAGTTGAAGGGAATACCGGATGGGAGGACTTTAATGTCCCTTTGCTGTGGGCAGAGGACAACCCCCCCGGTTTTGCTAGCCATCAGACTCCCATCATTGTCGAGGAGCTCCCTGCCAAAACTCCAGTTCGCCTTCGTCAGCGGGCTTACCCGAGGCACATTATGCAAGCTATCCAAAAGGTTATTGATCTCTATCTGGCTCATGATATTCTGGTCCCTACTGAATCAGCCTGGAACACCCCTATTTTGCCCATTCCAAAAGGGGATGGCCGCTTCCGCCCGGTTCAGAATCTAAAGCCCGTTAATAACGCAACAGTAACCATACATCCTCTGGTCCCAAACCCTTACGTGATTCTGGGATTAATCCCCCAGACTGCGTCATGGTTTTCGGTCATTGACCTTAAGGATGCCTTTTTTACCATCCCTGTTCATAAAAAGAGCCAGCACCTCTTCGCTTTCGAGTGGGAAGATCCGGCTACTGGTCGTAAACAACAGTATACTTGGACCAGGTTGCCTCAAGGTTTCAAGAACTCCCCCACTCTGTTTGGTAATGCCCTTGCAGCTGATTTGGATGCCCTACACCTCCCGGAACCAGACGTCCTTTTACAGTATGTTGATGACCTTTTGGTCACCGGCCAGTCAAAGGACATCTGCTGGCAAAACACTTATGACCTATTGCACCTTTTACAACGCTTGGGCTACAAGGCTTCTCGGAAAAAGGCACAATTGGTTTTGCAAAAAGTTAGATACTTAGGCTATGATATTGAGCCTGGGAAACGTACCTTGGGTCATGAAAGAAAAGAAGCCATATGCCACCTCCCCACTCCTCGGACCAAAAAGGATCTCCGGGGGTTTCTGGGGGCTGCTGGGTTCTGCCGCATTTGGATTCCCAATTTTAGCCTCCTTGCTAAACCACTATACGAGGCAACCAGAGGCAGTGACCGTGAGCCACTCCTCTGGCAAAAAGAGGAACAGAAAAGTTTCACAAGTTTAAAACATGCTCTTATGCAAGCCCCCAGCTTAGGCTTGCCCGATTTAGAAAAACCTTTTCAGTTATTTGTAGATACTAAACAGAATGTTGCGGTAGGGGTTCTTACCCAAAGGTTGGGCACCTGGCATCGCCCTGTGGCCTATCTTTCCAAGCAGCTGGATCCGGTTGCGAGGGGTTGGCCTGCTTGTCTGAAGGCTGTTGCTGGCACTGCTCTTCTTACTCAGGAGGCTAGCAAACTAACCTTTGGACAGGAACTTGAAATTCAAACCCCTCATGCCCTGAAGGCTGTCTTGGAAACAAAAGGCCATTTGTGGTTAACCAATCCCCGTATGCTTAAATACCAAGGCTTGATAACACACAACCCCATGATTGTTTTAAAGCAATCCACTTCCTTGAATCCTGCTACTCTCCTCCCTGAGCCCGATCTTGACACCACTCATGATTGCATTCAAACTATTGAGGAAACATATGCTAGCCGCCCTGATATGTCTGATGTTCCACTTTCTCATCCTGACTACACGCTTTTCACTGATGGCACTAGTTTTCTCCAGGATGGTGTTCGCAAGGCTGGATATGCTGTCGTCACCTTGACAGATGTCTGGGAAGCCGAGCCCCTCCCTCCTGGGACTAGTGCACAGTTGGCAGAACTCCATGCTTTGACCAGGGCCCTTGAACTTTCTAAAAATCTCAAGGTTAACATTTACACTGACTCGAAGTATGCCTTTTTGACTGTCCAAGTACATGGGGCATTGTATAAAGAAAGGGGACTTATTACAGCAGGGGGAAAGGACATCAAGTATGGTCCTCAGATCCTCCGCCTACTAGACAGTGTCTGGGCCCCTAACAAGGTGGCTGTCATGCACTGTAGAGGACACCAGAAAACACCGTCAGACACACAACTGGGCAACCACAGGGCTGACCAGGAGGCCCGCCTTGCTGCTTCCAACCCTTACACACTACAGGCTCACTGTCTCACCCTGTGGAACCCCCCTGACACCATTCAGCCACACTACAGCACACTTGAAATTGCCCAAGCTCATGAACTGGACGCTTCCCTACAGGGGGGCTGGTGGGTCCTACCAGATTCTCGCGTTTTCCTTCTGGGCAATCTGGCTTGGGATGTGGTCACACAGGTTCACCAACAGTTGCACCTGGGCAAGACTGCCTTGGCACATGCTTTGCTACGTGAACTGTATATCAACAAGGTCCACAGCATTGCTGCCAACGTCTGCTCCAGGTGCCACACTTGTGCAGCCAACAACCCTAGGACTGGACCCCAGCCTCTGCAGGGGCACCAGCCTAGAGGTGATTTTCCTTTTGACTCACTCATGATTGATTTTACCGATATGCCCCACTCTGGTTCATACTCTGCTTTGCTTGTCATTATCTGCACTTACTCGGGTTGGCCAGAATGCATTCCCACTCGCACCAAGAGAGCCTCTGAGGTTACTAAGGCCCTCTTGCAGTTGATCATTCCTCGTTATGGCCTACCCTCTAAAATCTCGTCAGATAATGGCCCTGAGTTTATTCACAAGGCTACACAAAAGATTTCTTCTATGTTAGGCATTCACTGGCGCCTTCATTGTGCCTTTCACGCTAGCAGCGGTTCTTTTGTAGAAAGGGTTAATAGGTCTATCAAGGATAAACTGGCCAAAATTTGTCAGGAAACGCACCTAAAGTGGCCGGATGCTCTGCCTCTGGCTCTGTTTGCTGTACGTTGTACTCCTCGCAAAGATTTGCTTCTTTCCCCTTTTGAATTACTTTATGGCCGAATCCCCAACTTGGTTCGGCCCAATGTGTCTTCCGAGGCCCAGGTGGGGGACGCTATTAAGTTTAGACAGCTCCAATCGCTGAATCAGATGGTTCATAAGCTCCAGGATTATGTCTTGTCTTCCCGTCCTCACCTATTAGTAACCCCTACCCATAACATCTCACCGGGTCAGGAGGTGTGGGTTAAGGAATGGAAACGGGAACCCCTTTGTCCTAAGTGGAGGGGCCCCTTCTCTGTAATCATGACTTCTCCGCTTGCTATTAAAGTTGCTGAAATTAAGCCTTGGATCCATTGGTCACGAGTCAAGGTTGCCGCGCCGTCTTCCTGGCGGGTCGACCCCAACCCAGCGCAGCCTTTACGCATCACCTTTCGTCGTGGGCGGTCCTCACCACCGGCTTCCCCTTCTGGTGACATCCCGGAAGCTGTCCCTCTACGAACGGGAGCTGAAGTTGGAACCCCTGCAGGTGTTACTCCGGAAGCTGACACCCATCGCACGGGCAACGACGTTCGCTACACCCTTCGCTCTGGGCGGCAGGTCCCCTTGTAAAACATTTTGCATCTCTCATGTGTTGGTTTTGTAATTGTGGATGTGAATGCTGTTGCTGCGCTCACTGTATTGACTGTGTTTTATGTACCGGGTGTTTGCTTGAGTGTGACGTAAAAATCATTGAAGACGTTCTCGCACACTACTTGGTGATAGGACTAAAGTCTTTTCGCTATACACTTAAGGTTACCCCTACCGTGGAGAGAGCCTTGCGGGACCGGAACAGACGGCATCGGGAGGATGGATGCTGCCCAGCGTATGCGTGAGACCGCTTGTATTCGCCGCGGCCTAATGCCTTCCATTTGGGTTGTTGTTGTTTTTTTGTTTGTTAGTATTGTCATTAACGCCCTTTATCTCTATCGCGTTCTGCTCGGAACAGGGGGGAAGGGGAGCTTGGACTTGGAGGGTCCTCTTAATCCCATTGAAGAAGGAGATCTCATACCTACAGATGATGATGTCTGGACCTGGTTGGAGGAAAAACCGACACCAGCCCCGACACTAGCTCTGACGCCGGGTCCATTCTATGACCCGGTGTTATACGATCCGGTGTTGAGCCCTAGACAGAAACCCCGTTCCCTAGCTACTGCCATGGAACTTCCCCTATGTATTGATTGTTTCTTGCCTCTTTCGGGAGGAAGGCGTTTTGCTTTTACACTCCTTAATACTCCAAATTGCTCTACAGGTTATCTTTCTCCCTGTAGATACAGGGATCAACAATTCCTTCGCTGTAACGATGTCCCTTTATTTAAATGCCACCTCATACGTCCTTTCCGTCTTATTGAATATGGTACTTCGCATAACCAGAGACCGCCACGAGATGTGTCATTAGGGAAAGGCCCTTGCAATTGTCAGGAAAAGGACAAACAGACCCTTAGGATCGAGTTTGGAAAACCTTCCTCGTGCACCCAGTTCGACCTAACTACCTGTATGAATAATCAACGAACTTTCAAACGATGTAATGGGACAAAGGGGATATACTGCTACTTAGAAGGAAACACACAAAACTGTGCCCCTTGTATGAGAGACGCTTCCTTCCTTTACACCCCACTGAATAGTTCAATGTGCCACTCTGGGCCGACATGTGTCCGGGACAATCGGAAATATAAAATTTGTGTTCTTAATGGCCTTCCTTATTGTTATCTTATAGGTTCCCTTCCTAAATCCAAGCCGCCGGTGGCCAAACCAAGGCCGCCACCGAGTGACCCGACGCCACCCTCGTGCGCAGAATGCATTGTCACTACTCGATCAGATCAGGTAATTAGCAAGACATTAATTTACCACACTGCTAAACCTGATGATTGCCTCTCTGAGCTGTCATCATGCACTCTGAATAGCACGGTCTATAGGAGGTGCAGGGACAAGAAGGCAACAGTGCAATGCTATGACCCTTCACAGATCACCAAGTGGACTGAACATGCAGTCCACCTTTATCACATGGGTGGCTCCGGCTTGGAATTAGTTGCTTCAAATTTCACTTCTATCAGACAGCAATCCCTGACCCTGACTTTTGATGCTTGCAACCTTATTAATAGAGGAGGCTATTACCAAACCCGATGTGGAGGTTTAGATTGGGAAAGGGAGTATATGTTCAATAGTAAGTATATGTGTCTCAAAACCAAGTCGAACCCTGACTGTCACCTTGCTGACACCTATAATTGGTGCCCTTATTGGAGTTGCATCACCAACACAGATGGTTCTCAGGCTATCTCCCTCCGTACTGGAGTGGCTGCCAGTAACTGTCCTTTGGGTAAATGTAATCCCGTAATCCTTACCTTCCATCATTCCCTTTGGACTTTGAATAGGGACGGAGCTTATGCTGACTACGGTTTTCAAATCAATGGCAGAGGTAGGGATCCAGGTGCTAAAATCAGGATTAAGTTTACCAAACGGGCCCGATCTCGAGGTGACACCAAACATTTATTCTGGTCTTTCTATGAAGAAATTGCTAAGCTTAACATTCCTGATTTCCCTGCCCAGGTACATAACACTTTTGTCCGCCTGGCGGAGGACATTGCTCATACCCTTAATGTTTCTAATTGTTTTGTGTGTGGAGGAACCAACATGGGTGATAAATGGCCATGGGAAGCCCAAGAGCTTAATTATTCCACTGTCTTGGAGATGGAACAACGCAATAATCTCACTGCTACTCCGGGTAAGGATGGTACGTGGGCTCTCACTTCCAATCTTGTGGGATCTGTTTGCTACACTACAAATCGAACCAAAGGCTGTTTCTATGTTGGATCTATTCGCTGCTGCTCCGCCTGGAACAATGGTACCTGGTGGTCTGGTATCAATAGAACCTACACCACCGAGGACACGGCCTTGGAGAGGGTACAATTTATGCAGAAATATATCTTAGACCCTCTTAACAAGACTCTTGCTTGGTTGGCTCCTGACGGTATGTATTGGTTGTGTGGTGCTTTTGCTTATGCTGAACTCCCTGCCGGTTGGTGTGGCTCTTGTGTACTTGGTATCATCCGCCCTGGATTCTTCTTGCTTCCCCTTCGTCAACGACAGGTCCTGGGAGTACCTGTCTATGATGAAATTGGGAACCTCATTAGGAACCGCCGACATGTCGACACTTCTCTTATTGAGAAGGTCAATGTTGGAGGCCCGCAGAAATTCCAGGAGGAAGAATGGCCACCTGAGAGGATAATACAATACTATGGACCGGCCACATGGGCGGAAGATGGCATGTGGGGCTACCGTACCCCTATATATCTTCTCAATCGCCTCATTCGTTTACAGGCCGTGGTTGAAATCATAACTAATGAAACAGTTAAGGGTCTTACTAAGCTTGCAAAGGAAAGTGTCAAGTCTCGCACTTATATCATGCAGAATCGCCTTGCTTTAGATTATTTGTTAGCTAAAGAGGGAGGTGTGTGTGGCAAGTTCAATCTCACTAACTGCTGCATTGAGATCGATGATAGTGGTCATGTTATTAAGGAAATCACTGATAAAATGGTCAAAATCGCACATGTCCCTGTTCAAACATGGAGAGGCTTAAACCTGGCAGATGCCTTCTCGGGATGGTTCCCGAAATTGCCAGGTTTGCAAGCTATAGTTGCTCTCATTGGCCTCATTGCAGCTGGTTGTGTTATTTTGCCTTGCATTCTCCCCATCTTTATTCGTACAATTACTAGCACTCTATCTTTATTGGTTGAGAAGAAAGCTACCGCCCAAGCTATGGCCTGGTGGGAATATCAGAAACTTATCGATATGGAAGAAGATAATCCCATATGTGAAACTTCGCAGTAATTGCATTACTTGGCTAAGTCTCAACAGGGGGGAATGAAGGGGAGCCCCCTCAACCCAATGGTATATAATCACATTTATATTGCTTATTGCACTTTTATATAAAGGATAGAATCATAACGCCCTTTCTCCTACTTCTGTATGCCTAAAAGGGAACTGGGCATTTGTACCCTTCTGCTGTAACCATTGTAACCACAAGATGTACCAAGTTGTATTACTGGAATGTATTGGGTAAGATGTAAGATATACCCATATATGGAATATGTATCACAAAACTATAAACTTCTGCTTTTGTACTTTTCCAGTGAATCTCTCTCTTAGATTTATCTATCTGTATACACAATGTATTATCTATAAGCGGAACTGAATATGCTATGTCACTTTCAAAATCTCAGGAAACTATAAAGTCTGTCTTAGGGCGTAGTTCGGGGCTCAGTCCTCAGCAGGTGACTGCACTGGGCCTATTGCTAGCAATACTCAATAAACCTGTTTTCTCTGGATCTCCGTGGTCTTGTCTCCTGACTTATTTACAGGTACTGATTGGGATTAGTAAATCCCGCTTCAGTTGCAGTTGCTAAAGCAATTTTACACTCTCAGTTCGAACTGTCGGTGAATAGGTATTTGTGTAGTCCTCAGGATAACGTTGAGCAAAACCCTGAGCTACAAGTCTGGCCTTGTACAATGACTCACCATTTGGCTTCTTTTTGATTCTGTAGACCCATCAAGTGCCAATGAACTTTTTGTTTGCTGGAGGTTTTGCAGGTGTAAACACTTTAAGTTTCTTTAGATTGTCCATTTCAACCTGCATTGCATCATACCATTTGTCTTGCTCTGAATCAGGAAGCTGCTTAATTTGTGTGAAATTATCAGGTGGAAGTGTAACATTGCAAATCAAAGGCAAGGGTGCTTTTGTTAGTTGCCAAGAATATCGTTGTGGAGGGATCCCTTTTGTGACCCTCTTGGAATGTCTCGGAACAACTGTCCAGTCTTCTTCTGCTTCGTCCTCGTCCTCACATTCGTCGCTAGCGTCAGCATCCGCGGCTTGCGAAGACGGAACATTGGGTTGAGAAGAACTAGTGGAATCTTGATCATCAATCTGCGTGGCATCAGCAGTATCATCTCTAGGAAAATAAACTCCAGGATCATTGGAATGAATCCTGGACCAGTCAACATCTTCCTCAAAATTAGCAGATTGGGAAATCACAATTACATGTTTAGAGTCAATAAATTTGCTCCATTTTGAGTTATCATCAATACCCATAAATCTCAGTCTCTTTGCTGCTGGACCTCCTTTTCTTCTTTGAGCTAAGGAAATGTTCACCATAGCATATGAACCAAAAATATGGATGTTTTTAAGATCAGGCTTGTAGCCATACAACATGAAGAAAGGAGTCTGATTTATTACACTGCTCCAAGTACGGTTGACAATGTAATTTGCATATTTTATAGCTTCACCCCAGTATATCATATCAAGGTTGGCGTCTTCTAGGAGACAACGCATCATGGTTTGCAGTACCCCTCCGTTGTGAGCCGGTGTGTCAGGGGCCGACGTCTGATAAAGAATTCCATTCTTACGCATCCAGTCCTGGAAACACTGAGACATGAATTCAGCACCACGATCACTCTGGATTCTGGCGATGCAAACTTGGTGTTGGGTAGAAACAAGGGCTGCAAAGTCTTTAAAGATCTGAAAAGTCTCAGATTTTTCTTTCATAGGATATACATATCCATATCTAGAGTAATTATCAACAATTGTTAGAAAATATTTTCTACCACCAAATGATGGCGGAAAAGGACCAACTATGTCAGTGTGAACCAAATCAAAAATGCATGTAGCGCGTTTGGGAATGGCTGCTGCTTTGGATTTGGCCTTTTTGCAGACAGCACAATCCAAAAACACCTTACACCCCTTTAGATCCAAACCTTTTGCGAACTCCGGCATCTTCCTAAGAACACGGAAACTGGCATGCCCCAATCTTCTATGCCATTTATGGATACACCTGGAATGCAAAGGTTTACCAGTTAGTGAATTCTCAACATTAACAGTTTTATGAGGAACCTCAGGCTTGCCCTGAGCAACCTGTTTCCCAATTTTCTTTTTGTTGGCTTTAGGAGCCTTTGGAGCAGCAACAGGATCTCTCTCTGGACCTGTGCTCTCCCTTTTTGGAGTTTGTATACTTGCCTGTGTTTGTGGTTTAGGCTTTGGCTTTAAGTAATAGACACCACCAATTAATATGGTTTCAGCAACAATATCTCCATCTTTAACTATGTAACTTGCATTTTCAAGGTGGTGAACCTGGAATTTTAATGCTCTAGACACTTGTATACTCTGGCTAAGCAAATTATTAGTTGCTGTTGGTATGTAATAAACATCAGGAATGAATGCATCGAGCTCTTCAACATAAACAGTTCCTTTTACTTTGACCTGACAAAGATGATTTGAAAAAGAATAAAGTTCACGTAGTTCAGGTTCAGGCTTGTGCATCTCTGTGAAAAGTTCCTATTGTACTAGAGGATACAAAACATTTGCTAGACCAATTCTTGAATACAGCTCATTTGTCTGGAACCTGCATTGCATATTGGACATAAATACAATCGAGGGAGTGCAGAGATATTTTACGAGAAGAGTCTTCCATTCCTCTAACAGCAATAAAATACATTATGCCACCAGACTCCAAATTTTGGGCTTAGACAATTTAGAACTATGCCGACTTCAGTCTGACCTAAGCATAGTACATAAAATTATCTGCCACAATGTCCTTCCTGTCAATGACTACTTCAGCTTCAACCACAACAATACACAAGCAAATAATAGATAAAAACTCAAGGTAAATTGCTCCAAACTCAATTGCAGAAAATATGACTTCAGTAACAGAGTGGTCAATGCCTGGAATGCACTACCTGACTCTGTAGTTTCTTCCTCAAACCCCCAAAACTTTAACCTTAAACTGTCTACTGTTGACCTCACCCCTTTCCTAAGAGGTCTGTAAGGGGCGTGCACAAATGAACCAGCGTGCCTACTGTCACAGGTAAATACCTTATTCTTAAATATAGGAAATGTATGTATATAGTACATCAAGGGTTAATTTATTCTCCCTTCCTTAATGTATTCATATGTAACCACTCCTACTCCTAACTCCGCCTTATTGATATAAAAGAGCATACATGCTCCTCCTCCTTGCTTCTATCTGCAATCATCCAGAGAATATAGAATGCCTACTGTAAATAAATAGTACTTTGTTTGAATACTACTTTTTCTGAATCTTTCATTGAGTCCGATCCTCGGATTATTGCAACAATCTGGTAGCAGAGGATGGTTGGCTGACTCAATAAGAAACAAACATGCCAAAGAAAGAAAACTCCAGAGAAAAAAGAGAAAGACCCAACACCAGGGCACACAATAAAGAGATAGAAACAGATCAAGAAATGATCGATGAATCCACATCTAAAACAACAAGAGAACCTGAAAACTACACCACAGACGAAGAAGAGGTAATCGATGAACCCGATGATCAAGAAGAGAGTGAGACAGAAAACGATACGCTCAGATCAGAAATATTAAGACTGCTGAAGAACCGTAAAGATGACAAAAATCTCATCGCGAACCTCCAAGACATCATAAAAGACAACGGAGCAGCGAGAGAAAAGCACATCAACACACCGGAGCCTAAAGAACTCAAAATGGTGAGCAAATCACCTACAGATGAAAACATAACCGAGAGGAAGATTAATGGTCCCATGCAAAATTTTGAATGGCAGCCATCTTGGATTAGCCAGCCCACCAAAATGGCTAGCTCAGAACCAATCAAAGGACAGAATTCAAAATGGCTGGTGCGAAAGACTTTACCCAGCATAAAAAATAAAAAGGAAAAATCCTATTTTTCAGAAGAATCTGACACAGACACCGAAGAAACGCCAACTGAAATACAAATCGAAACAGCTATGAAAACACTCTTCGCAGCCTTCGGCCCGAATCTGAAAATCACAAAAAAATCAGCAAAAGTACCAAAGACTGTAAATCAAATAACGAAAAAAGAGCAAACTACTCAATTCAAGGACACAGAAACAAGCGGACAAGCGTCCTTACTTCCATCCACTCCAGCCAAAACGACGAGAGCGCAGACGCCCGAACCCAGGGGACCCTGCAAATACTCGCCCACACCGCAAACGATCCCGGGAGCCAGAGGCCTCAACCGAGACGACTACGACAGAACAAAGCAAGCTCCGATCCCCACCTGGACACCAAAGGCTGAGCCAGAAAGCGAATCATCATCAGAAGAGCACTATGAGGGAGCTACAACGACGAGAACCTCTCCCGACAGCTTCAGAAGCAAAATGAGCAACACGCATGCGCGAACACACGCAGACGAGCATAGAGACAGTGAAGAACCATTCAGGCTGATCGCTAGCATACCTACACCATTCTGCAATTTTCAACATTTACAAGATCATGGACAGCCTCCAGTTGTAAGTAATGCAACAAATAACATTGGAAACTTGCCTAGTGATTTTCCAAAATTGAGAATAGATGGTATTAATTTACAGGAATGGAGTCAACAGCTCCAGGTTGTTTTCTTAAAAGAGAATTTATTATTTTTCATAACTAACCCTCCCAAAAGACCATGGACTCTAAAATTGGACTGCCTGCATCACAGAGCATTCTATTTGCTAATATCTAGTATATCTCCTGCTATCTATCATAGTATTAAGCATAATCTAACTGTCTCAGAAATAATTCATTGTATGTTTAAATTGTTTCATAGTGAAAGTGTAGCAACCACAACGAGAATGTCTAAAAATTTCTTCTCAGCCAGGATAAAACCTGGAACTACTGTAAGTGAGCATTTACTATCACTAAACACAGTTAGAGCAGAGCTTCATTTAAGGGGGGAAATAATATCTGATCAGACAATGAAAAGCGTTATCATTAATTCATTAGACTCATCATGGGATAATTACATATCACATTTGGACACAATTAATCTAGGATATCTATCTATAGAAAGTCTATCAAATAGACTAATAGCTGAAGATAATTTAAGGAGAAGCCGCTACAGCACACACAAAGAACACAGACAGACCAAAAGGGTAGTATTTCAAGAAAGGCATCAAGAACCAATCGAATGTTATAATTGTGGGTCCAAAGAACACTATAGAAGAGATTGTCCAAAATTCCTTAGAGAAAGACAAAACCATGACAATAGGAACAGATACCATAACAGACAATCATCTACTGACAGGTACAGATATAGAAACTCACCAAATTTCAGAGAACGTAGAGGGGGCAGAGATAACTCAAGAGAGAGAAAGTCTGGATCATTAAATGGATTAGATAAGTATAACATAAGCAAAAATCAAAACTCAAAAGATAATGCCTGGCTCATTGATTCTGGGGCAACAAATCATACAACACATGATAAGAAAATATTATCTTCCTTCATAGAAGATAAATTTGTAATTAAAGTAGCCAACCAAGAAGAAGTTCAAGTCATTGGAAGGGGAAATGTAAATTTACCCGGTCTAGGAAAAATAGAGGGGGTTTTATTAATACCCGAAATACCCCATAACATTCTTAGTGCAATAAAGTTGAGCAGAGACTCTGACATAAATATAGTGTTCTCAAAAGGAAAAGCAACACTAGAGAAAAACAAAACAAACTTAGGCAATATAGTTATCAAAGGAGATCTACCATACTTAGTCACTGAAGAAAGATGGCTACACAACATTGATTCAAACATGGAAGATGACAATAGCATAGAAAATGAAAATGACAGTGACAGTAACGAGGAACATGAAACAAATCATAACCATGAAAACACATTAATTAAAGATACACATATTAACAAAAGACCAATAATTGGAAAACCAATTCATGATGAATGTGCACATATATTACACAGAAAATTAGGACATGCTAGTTTTCCTGTAATACAAAAAAATGGTTGAACATGCTGAAGGTGTTAAAATAAAAGATTGTAAAAATTATTTGGAATGTTCAGTATGTAAGTCCTCAAAACTCAGAACTAAACCCAGACCAAAAAAAGCAACAAGATCATCAAATCATATCTTTAACCTGGTACATATGGACCTAGTTGGTCCATTGACCCCATCAATTACATACAAAAAACGATATTTCCTTACTATTGTAGATGACTATAGTCGTTATGGATTTGTCTATACTTTGAAACACAAAGATGAAACATTTCAAAAGTTTAAAGAATTTTATAAACGTGTAGAAACACAACACAATGTAAAAATAAAGCAAATCATGACAGACAGGGGATCTGAATTCATGTCAAAAGAATTCTCCCAATGGCTAAAAGACAAAGGAATGTTACACTTCACCTCTAACCCTTTCTCTGCATTTCAAAATGGAGTGGTAGAACGAAAGAACTCAACATTACAAACCATGATTAGATGCACATTAGAAGATGCTGGTTTAGGCAAACAATTTTGGTCGGAAGCTCTATTATACTCTAATTATACCTTAAACAGAATTTGGTCTAGTGTCATAAATAAAACACCATATGAATTAGTATATAACAAAAAACCCAAAATAGCTCACATGCATGTATTTGGTGTTACAGCAGACGTACATATTCCAAAACAATTGAGACGTAAGGGGGATAATGTATCCAGAAGGCTCAGATTCATGGGATATGAAACAGGCACAAAAGGATACAGATTTACTGACAATAACAATAAATTCATAATTTCTAGAACAGCTGTATTTCACGAACAGGCCAATTGGTCTAAGATACATCTTAATGAGATTTTTCCAAGTACAAAATCAAGCATTGATAATCATGATAAGACAGAAAGAGAAGAACATGACCACAATACACAAAAGGGCAACAATAAAACATGGGTAGGTAATTGTCCCAAAATCAAAACAGATTCTTTGACAAAAAAGGAAGCAAGATATTTACACGATAACGATAGCAGACCAGAAAGAACAGTTAGATGTAACAGGAATCAAACACCAAATAAATATAAGGATTATATAATGCACATAAATGATAATACATCGACACCCAGTACATACGAGGAAGTATTAAAACTCCCCACAAAAGAAAGAAAAAAATGGGAATTAGCCATGGCCAAAGAAATGGACAGTCTGCGAGAACTAAACGTATTCACTCCAACACCAGCTCCAAAAGACAAAACAATTATTGGCACTAGGTGGATATTTAAAATTAAAAATATGGAAGAAGGCAATTCATTATATAAAGCAAGACTAGTTGCACAGGGCTATGCTCAAAAATATCCTGAGGATTATACCGACACATATTCCCCCACTGTAAGAACTGAAAGTGTCAAGACAGCTTTAGTAATAGCATCAGCCCTTAATCTTGAAGTTTTTCAATATGACATACAAACTGCATACCTACATGCAAAACTTGATAAAGAAATATATGTAAGAGCTCCTCATAGCCAAAACACAAATAGAAATGAAACTTGGTTCCTGAACAAAAGTTTGTATGGATTAAAGCAATCCGGCAAACGCTGGTATGAATGCTTGGTCAACGTTCTCAAATCTATGAACTTCAATGCCACAACTGCAGATAATTGTTTCTTTGTTAGCAGGGATGGTGATTCAATAGAATTTGTGTTAATTTATGTAGATGACATTTTGTATATTGGCAAACATAAAGAAAAAAGGGATACATTTGTAACAAAATTAAATGAACATTTTTCTTTAAAATCATTAGGGAAAGTAAATAAATATCTTGGAGTTCAAATCAGTAAGACAAAAAAAGGTTTTAGATTATCTCAGAAAGATAAAATTATAGAACTATTGAATAAATGTAATATGAGTGATGCAAAGCCTTGTGATACTCCAATGCAAACTGATTTTTTAAGAAACATGAATGAATCTTCTCCTGAGTTTACTGATAATACACTTTATAGATCAGTTATTGGTTCACTTTTGTATATATCTAATTGGACCAGACCAGATATTGCTCTACCCCTTAATTTATTATCCAGATATGTCAGTAAACCTTTAATGTATAATTGGGAAGCCATTAAACGAGTACTAAGATATTTGAAATACAGCATAGATTTCTCCCTAATATTAGAACCCAACGATGGTAAAGAACCTATTCTCACTTGTTACGCTGATGCAGATTGGGCAGGTGACACTAAGTGCAGGAAAAGCACTTCTGGTTATGTATTCTTTCTTAACAACTGTCCAGTCTACTGGTATACTGGAAAGCAGGATCTTGTAGCTACATCAACGACTGAGGCAGAATATGTTTGTTTGTCAAAAGCCTCTAATAATCTTGTATGGTTCAATGATTTATTATCAGACGTCTGGAAAAGTCCTTCATTGCCATTTGTTATACATGAAGATAACAAAGCTGCGATAGAGATATCTAGATCAGATGTTATTGGTCAGAGATCTAGGCATATAGATATCAAATTCAAACATGTAAGACAATTATCTCAGGATGGATTCATTAAAGCTATTCATTGTGAAACCACAGAACAAATAGCTGATATATTGACTAAACCTTTGCAATCTAAACAACATAAATATTTAACTTCAAAATTACAAGTTTTATATTGTTCTGAATCTGAATGTAATTACTGTTGTATGTCGAATCGGCATTTAGAGGGGGATTTGTCACAGGTAAATGCCTTATTCTTAAATATAGGAAATGTATGTATATAGTACATCAAGGGTTAATTTATTCTCCCTTCCTTAATGTATTCATATGTAACCACTCCTACTCCTAACTCCGCCTTATTGATATAAAAGAGCATACATGCTCCTCCTCCTTGCTTCTATCTGCAATCATCCAGAGAATATAGAATGCCTACTGTAAATAAATAGTACTTTGTTTGAATACTACTTTTTCTGAATCTTTCATTGAGTCCGATCCTCGGATTATTGCAACACCTACCGCCCCTGTCCTAATATGCCTTTTTACTTACCCTTTTCATGTATTCAAATTATGTTTATACTTTTACCTGTTATCTTCTATATGCTTGACAAATAAACTTATGAATTATGAATATATTCTCTCGGTTGGATAAAAGTTTTCCCTATTGAGATTATAGATTTTAGGATGGAAAGACATGCTTATTTGAATAACACCAGTGGTGAAATTCAATTTTTTTTTACTACCAGTTCTGTGGGCATGGCTTGGTGGGCGTGGCATGGTGGGCATGGCAGGGGAAAGATACTGCAAAATTTCCATTCCCACCCCACTCCAGGTGAAGGATACTGCAAAATCGCCATTCCCTCCCCACTCCTGGGAGAAGGATATTGCAAAATCTCCATTCCCACCCCACTCTGGGGCCAGCCAGAGGTGGTATTTGCCGGTTCTCCATACTACTCAAAATTTCTGCTATCGGTTCTCCAGAACCTGTCAGAACCTGCAGGATTTCACCCCTGAAAAACACTCTCTGTAAGACTTGTATAATATTTTGACACAAGTGGAAAGAAAGACTCCCTAAACTCACATCGGTTCTGGTGATTTTTCACTGTTACCTTCTTCACGTTTTTCATGGCATCACATCTACAATAAGTACGATCTCTATAAGGACCTGTATTTTTCAAAATTGCTGGTTTTTTGGTTTTTTTACACTGATACACCCAGTTAACGTTGTAGTCTCTATTTGATTCTATAAGTGGCTGGGAAATACTGCAATGGTTAATGAAAATTGAAGCATTAATCTTTTCTAAGCAAAAATTCTTCAGTTCCATGCTAAGCTAAATAATAGCTATTGCACATCTTGTTTATTATGAAGTAAATAATTAACTTTTCCTTGAAGAGTCCAAATTACTATAATGGGTTTATCTGCTTAAAGCTCCAGAGATTTTCAGGGAAGCAATGAAACTAGAATGCATGGCTGAAAGATACTGTAAATTAACTCTGGTTCCATGAAGAGCTTGAGGTGGTGGGAAGAGTCAAACAGGGCTATTGAGTTTGTTTCCTCCAGCATCTGTTCTTTCCTTGATCAGACCAATTTCAGATTTGGGTTGTAGAAATCTCAGTCATTGCTTATTCCTGTATCTCCATTGAAGTTAAAGATTTAGATTGATGCTTTTCTCTTAGGCGGCGTGTTGGGAAAACCCAGGATGCTAAGTCAGATCCATTGGTGTGGGTTGATCTGTTGGAGACCTCTTTTAGAAGATTTTTTAGCAGTTGATGCACTGTTCTTTCTGATGTTCCCCGTGATCAAAATGAATGCACTCAAGTGTCCAGAGTTTGATCCTTTTCCAGTTCCACATGAATGGTACCAACCTGGTGATGTACTGATTGGAGGGATGTCTTCACATATCATCTATGCCTTCAGAGAGCATTTATTTTATGAACATCCTTCTCGGGAGCTCTATGGACTTTCAGAGTGAGCAAATCTCATACCTTTCTTCACCTAATGATCATTTCTAGATATCTATATCAGTTTCTTTGACTCACAAGGGTCTCGAAGAAGGCAGATAAAGTCACAAGTCAAACCAAGAATTTCTTGATTTTTTCCCCCTGAGATTTCAGATTTTATGCCTCTATGGAAATGAGGGAGTCTTTATATTATTTTGAAAAAAGTGGTACAAATATGAATTTGAATGTCTAAGGGACACCTAGATTACTAATGTGAGACAGCATATATAGCTCAGGTATAATCAAAACAATCTTTCATGATATCTAAGCTTGGTTATTTCATGCAGATAATTTATTATCAGGTTAGGTAATAAGTTTAGTTTTCCAAAGAGCATTGCAAAGCTTTTAATATGTTACCTACTTGGAAGGCAAAATATTTGAAACGGAACAATCAAGCTCAGAGAGCACCACACATTTCACAATACCTAGAATATAAATACATAAAGTAGGAATTCATAATATAAGAAGAAAATGTTCAGAAATGATCACTCATCTCCATAAAAGCAATGCAAAAATGGAAAAACGTTCTTTACAATTAACACATTTCCTCAGAAAAAGGAGGAAATGGAAGAACAAAAATGGTTAAAGAAGATTAAAATAAAGAAGCGGAATAAGTTTAGTTTCCTCTCTATTAAACAGGACACAACATTGTTCTCATTGGCCATTAATAGACAATCTAAAAAGACACGGCTTGTTTGAGGCAATTGTTGAGGATGACT